>JASDQU010170355.1:0-10809 GCA_032191745.1 Picea mariana | reverse complement strand
ACATAAGGTTCGTCGACGAGGGCACCCTCGACAAGAGCATCGTCAACAAAGGATCCATTGACAAGAGAATCATTGATGGGGGACTTGTTGACAAGGGTCTTGTTGCTGTTGATATCAACAAAACAAACAACTATAGGTTTTTTTAGCATCAATGAAAGAAATGTCAACAGAGGTATTGTCGATGATGTAGAATTGCCTAGATCACCAGATGTCCCTCATTCATTGGGGAACATTATTTGAGGCTCATACTTAGTCAAAGTTTATCCAAACTTGAGTGGTCTTGCTGCACTTTATGTAGTGGTATCATGCCTGTTTCCCATGGTTAGCTGATTCTTGCGGTATTGAGAATGAGATTTTTAGGAAATCCTGTGGTTTGGGCCATTTGCTTGTGGTATGATGACTCAAATTCCGGTTCAATATTCCTGGAAATACCACCTCCCTAATGGTGAGTGCAACGATTGGCAATGTCTCTCAAGTGTCACCAAATCTGTTTAAGCTACTCCATAGGTCTTTGTTAGGGGATCCAAATCTTATTCTCTCATACATCAAAACTTTGTCAAATTGTTAGCTCTCTAGAATTGTTTTGATATCCTTTCACCTTCCATGCTCTTGGTCTCATTGTGATTTGTTGTCTCTATCAATCCTTTACCCATTTGGAGGCTTCTGCAGGAGGTACATTGCTCTCCATTTCATTGCTTCAGTTGGCTTGATTGAGGTGTTTGGCTCCTTCATTGTTTGCATCCAGTGATCCAATCTCTCCTACTCTAAGGAAGCTTCGACACAAGTTTGTGGGTGAGGAGGTAACCTTTTCAACCAAGGCACACAGGGCATCATACCTGCACTTTACTTGTATTATCTTTAGTTGTATGCTTGGTTTGCTTGTTGTTCTTGTTTCATTTCATTTGGAGATAGCATATCCTACTTTGTTTACATAGGAGGAAGCACTTCATGGGTGCATAGAGTAGGATCTAACCTTCTTTGTTGCTTGTTGTTTGTTTTCTCTCTCTCTCTAAACCCTTCTAGTGTGCTGTAGAGTCATTTAGCATAGATTAGGGTTAGAATAGATTAAAACCTAGTTAAGGGCTTTTGCCCACCTAGGAGGTGAAATAAATTCAAGGTTCCCTTCCCAGTTTGCTTACTCACAAAAAGGAATTGGGTAATCTATCTAATGCTTGTAGTATGCTGCTTTCATTGGGGTTAAAAGGGGTCTACTTAGGATGCATTCTCCTTTCATTTCTGTACTTTTCTTTGTGTAGAGAAAATAGTGCACATAAAAGAAAAAGGGAATAAACCTGTATTACTTCTCTTTCCATTTGATCTAATTTGCTTGTTGGTTTATCATTGCTGTTTAAATAAAACTAATTAACTTACCACACAAGCCACAACCAGCTGTAGATACACTAATCAAAATTAAGTTTTTAAGTAACTTAATGTCTTGCCTCTTGCTCCAACCTAGTTTTCCCTGGTTCTCCCAAAAACCGAGTGGTGACTCCATTTCCCTTCTGAGCAATCAAGCTTTGATTGTACCTCTCTTGGTGGTAGTGTGATACCTCACTCTAATTGTCATTGCTACAGTAACCCCTTGTCATGTAAAGTGCATTGGTCAATTCTACTATTATTTTCTTCATGTTGTTTTGCCCAAAATCTTGGATGACAAATTGTAAGTTGTTTTATAGTGTCTCATCCCCCTTAAAACAAGTCATTGGCTCTATCCTTTGGTCTCTTGATCCAAGTGAGTTAGTTGAGGGAAGACAAACCTCATTAAATAAGGCCTTCAATCAGGTGTAGCCACCAAGAAGTGTTACATTCCAAACCTATACTATCCGTAGGTATATCTACTATGAAGAAAAAGCTGCTGCTTTTGTGCATTCTTCTTATAATGTGGGACTTTCAAGTCATACTTAATGTCAACATGATATAAAGGTTTTTGTGTGTTTTAGATGTATTTTGTTTATTTCTCTTTTAATGAATGTGTGTATTATAGCTCTCCATAATGAAAGATCTTCAAATACTACCTGATTTGTTTGCTAGTAGTTTTATTTCTTCACAAAAGCTTTATAATTCTCTCAAAGTGCTCAAGACTGTCTACAATCTTGCTATCAAAGTCCGATAATGAGAAACATACCTGCCACTTCATCATGTAATTATATAAAACCTTTGTTTTTCATTATATAGTTTGATTGGCATGTAAGCAAGTAGGCATTGTCTGATATGTAAGTGTATTCTCAAGAGCTTCAACAGTTCAGTTTTCTTCATTTTTATTTTCTGTCATTTAACTTTGAACATCCGATGTCTACATTGCAAATACATTTAAGTATCCAGTATAGTACAATTGATCACCAAAAGATGTTTCTTTTTCATTCTACACTACTGAGCAACATATAGCAACAAATGTTACCATGAAACAAATATCAGTTGTGTTCAGGTCTGGACCCTACATGAACTTGTCAAACAGGGCCATCATTATCTTCCTATAATTCCATAGTTTCTCTATATTTTGAATTGTGAGCTTGACTTTCAAGCTTGAAGTAAAACTGCATAAGAAATCTACAATTTACATCTATGCTATACTCTCATGCGCGCCTGAGAAGATTTCTTCTTGTAATTCTTCATGTGTTTGGCTTTCCTACTCAACCTTTATCTTTGACCATCTTGAATATATTGTTTGAGAAATGCCTCATCAAATGTTTATATAGTTACAAAGGATTCCTAATTTGTTCTGAAGTTTTATGGAGCTATTATGTTTGTTACAAAATCTACATCAATGGTATTATTTTTGAGATCTTTTCTATATTCATACTATATATAATGTTGAAGTTTTACTTATACAACTAGCAGTTACAGTTCTTCTTTATTATTATAATCATCTAGCATATTAGCTGCATAAATAAGATCACTGAAAGAGAGACAATCACAAAAACAATAGCGACACACAGATTATCCTGGGAATCCCTCATGGGGAAGAAAACCCAGCAAAAACTTCCTCAAGATAGATAGACCAAAAACAAAGCAGAAGATCCTCCTCTACTCCTTCACTAGGAAAGAGTAATGCACTACTTAACCAAGAGATACCAAGACATAGACCAAGAACCCTTCTTGATGTCACACCTAGCTGCAGTAGGTTTTCCTCCAAGACTTGTGCATTGCAGAGCTAGTTGGTGTGTATGTCCAAATGAGGCGCTCCTCCCTTATAAATAGTGGTATGGCCAGCCTAAAATTAGGTCTGGGCTAACCTGTCACTTTACCCTCTTAATTTACATTTAATTGTCGAGGCACAATAGGGATGACTTTTACAAAGGCACAATAGGGCCTAATTAACAAATATAATATAACAATATTATTCAACACTCCCTCTTAGGTATAATATTCTTCGAAGTTCCAATATTTCAACACTCCCCCTTAACAAGAAGGGTATTCTACTAACAACATCAATAACAACTAATTGGACTCAATACAACATCAAGAGGAGGAGACATCATCATTAACATTTGGAACACTGTCTGTCATATCTATAAATCATCGGAAGTTTTTCTCATCATCAACATCGGTAGAAACTGAGCATCGTCATCATCTGCAGCGCGAAGCTGGAGTAACATCATCATTGTTATCCCCATTTTGTGGATAACTAAGGAGATGATGTCTTGAGGCCCTCAGGTTGTAAATATGGAGTGTTGAGAGACTACATGACCAACAATACCCTTTGCACAGATGGAAAACTCACTCACCACCACAGATGGTCACAGGTTTACAGATGGCATCCACCACATCAGTTGGCTTCTGGAAGGCAGTGGGCCTTGCTCCATGAGGTACAAGTTAGTATTATGGTGAACATCATTTCAATATTTAAGCCATTTGATTATGTTGTATCTTAGATTGCTCTAGATTTCATGATATGTGCTTGGACATTATGCCTTTTGCCCTGCTTCACCTTGGTGGTTGACATTGTGCCCTAGTAAGGGATTTTCCTTGGGAATGGGTTTGTTACCGAGAACTCCCTTGATGAACTATCGTACCATTCTCGACAATACTTACCATTTTCCCTCATTATTCCCCTCCATTTCCTTATCTCTTGGGATTTTAGGGTGTATTGACCCAAGAAGGGGTTGTCCCTCATTCTATGGGAAGAAGGGGCTAAAGGCCCAGAGGGGTTGGTGTCGGGTAAAAGATAAAATCCTTATATAAACCTTCCAGATGGTTCGCCTAGGGACCACCCAAGAAAGCAGTGAAACGCTCTTCTTTGAATAAAGGGGACTCACAATAAAATAAAATGCTTAAAAGGTTAGTTGAAGGATAGGAGGTCTCATCATGAGCTGACCTATCACGCCCATGGATATCTAGTGGTATGACATTGTCATCATCTAGTCACCAAACCAGGGCAGTGACTTTTAGTTTCATGGCTGAGAGAAAGGGGGTCTCATCACGAGCCAACCTTCTCATTTCCATTAGGTATTTGTGGGTGACATTGCCACCACGCTAGGTCAGTGATCTTCAATCTCTCCTTATGCTATTATAAAAGAAAATATAAAGAAAGAAAGATAAAAGGAAAATGATGGGCTTGGAAAAAGTGCATTGCGGACGAAGGTACCACACACCCTCTACAAAGGCACCCTTGAATGAGACACTATGACCCCTAGTATGTCATGAGCCCTATGCCCATTGAGTCTTGACCCCATCCACCTCATACACTTTACATGGCTTAGAGAGGGACCTCTTGGAAGCTATCCTTGACCTAGGGCAAGACCTACCCAATAGGACACCTCGTCAACCCTCCCATACTTAAGCTTGACAAGTCACATAGTGTCTTTGAGATGTTAATTGTTTGATATAGTGATCTTTGATGCACATGCTTAGATGGCTTATTTATTGATTGGAAACATTGGATCCACTTATCATGATGTTATGACTTGAGATCCTTGGAGGGCGTGTTCAGTTGTCCTTGCAGGACCTAGCTGGTGGACAGTTTTGGGAGAGGGCTTCAATAGGGCTACAAGCCCACAGGTTGGATGCCAGGGGCCTGCATGCTATATGAGAGAGAGATGACTTGGACGACCTTGATGATGATTTGGACAACCTAGCCCACCCATTTCTTGCCAAACGATTTGTTCTGGAGGGGCAAAACGTTCCATTTTTTATCTTGACGTCATGATCTTGGGGGCTAGGGCATGGTGGTGAGGTGCCACTCTTTGACACATGGACATTTGATGAGGAGAAGGGTCTTCACCATGATACGAGTGCCTAGATGCTTGACACATGGCCTTTGGAGGCCCATTTGTGCTTCTCCAACACCAATGACCTCCTCAAAGTGGCAAAACATCCCCTAAAGGGATGGGGTCCTCCTAAATTAGGGTTTAATTTGTGCAAAAGATGAAATTTTAAGTGAATTGTTTAATATTATTTTGTTAAGGGGGCAAGATTAGGGTTGTTGACCCCTAATCTTGTGTTTTACTCCTTAATTTGTGGACAAGCTATGTTAGCTAAATTTTGTATGAATAGAGATCACAAGATCTCATTTTAAATCATAACTCTCCCTCTTGTGAGAGACTTGGTCTGAAATTTTCGGCCTCCTTGGCTCTTTTAGCTCTTGTGCACTTGTTTTATGGCTATTTTATGAATGGTTGATGGAGGAAGGCCTAGTGCTAGCTTTGGATGATGCTTTCTAGCTCTTGTGGTGGATTGTCTTAGCATTTCTCTTGATCTTGGTATGGTTTTTACTCTCTTGCTATCATTTTATTCAAGTCAATTATTGTTATGCTAGGAGCTAGGTGGGAAGTATAAGGGCATACACCCCCACCATAGTCTTCACCATTTTATTGCTTCATCTGATTAATTACAAGGGTTTGCTAAGAGAAGTATAAGGGCATACACCCTCTTAGTTTAAACCCTAGCTTAGAGAAACTTGCCTTGGGAAGTAAAAAGGCTTACACCCCCAAGGAGGTAGCTTCGCTAAGCTCCTTGTGACTTCATTAACCCAATAGTAAAGGCACTAGTCATACTCTTTTTTGCATTGGAGATATAAAATCATTGCCTTGGGAAACGTTATTCTTGGCCTTTTGAAAGTTCTCTCACTTGAAGTTGATTTGTCTCATTGAAAGGAGTCTTCCCCCTCTAGGGCGTCCCCTCTCCCAACACTCTAATTGCCGTTACAAACTTTAACCTACAGCCATTAGGGCTGCATAACCCTAGCTACTAAAACTCTCATAACTCCTAAACTAACCCTAGACTAGCTCTCTAACTTTGCTCATTTACTCTACTAACTAGGGCGCATCTTTTGAGCTAGTTCTTGGCAACTTTTCATGGTTGATTTTGTTTCTGTTTGCCATGGAATGCTACAGCCATAAGGCTGCAATTTGCTGCAGAAAAAACACATCTTACAACAACCATCTTATCTAGCTTCTTAAGTGCCTTATTTCAGCCTATGTTCATTGTTAAATTTAATGCTAATTTACTTAACTAATCTAGATCTTTATATGCTGATTTTAGATGTTTTATTTGCTAATGTAAGCTGATATCTACTGCTGCAAAATAGGGACAGCAAGCTTAACTTGTTGATCCAACTAACATCTATCATTGCAAAGTGTGTTGTCTTGTGTCTTGGGCAGGTACAATCATCCAGAGAAGTACTATACCTGTGGGGAAGCCATTACTTGACTTGCAAGGCATCTCTCCCTACCTTTCATTCCACTTAGAATTGACCTCTAGGGGCTTTACTTCCACTTCCCTCCATCTCCATCTCAACCCCCCTAGGGTCACTAGGATCGCCTCCTTAGAGTGACCTAGTCACCCTTGAAGTGCGGGACCTGCATCCAAGTGACATTGGGTGTAGGATTCCCAAGTTGTAGCACTTGTTCTGTGGTTGGGTTGAGCTTTTCCCAACCTACAACTTGCGCTATAACAATCATCATCAACAACATGAAGCTGGAACATCAACATCAACATCATGAAGTTGGAATAACAACATCAATGGCAACAGAATGAGACAGGAGCATCAACAACAGCAACAACAACAACAATTGTGGGCACTTTGACAGATTGTCCATCCGGACCTTGCGGGATATGTCCAGGGATAATAAAATCCCCTAGGATATAAATCCTAACGAGCTGCCACACTACTGACCACAACAAGTATATACATACATAGGCACTCCGCCAGACCGTCTAGCCAGACCTTATATGATCTGTCTAGGGATGATCAATCCCCTAGAGGATATAAATCCTAATGAGCTTTCCTGCTAGTGTTCAAGATACCATAGTATCATCAACGTCACTCCCCCTTTCGAGGGAATTCCTTTCGGACTACACCAAGCTTGTCTCGGAAGTACTCAAACTTCACACGAGACAAAGGCTTAGTCAACACATCTGCTACCTGCTCATCTGTGCCAACATATTGGAGCTTCACAGCTCCCTTCTGTACCATGTCACGAATGTAGTGGTATCAGATCTCAATGTGCTTCATTTTATCATGGAACACTTGGTTCTCTATCATCTTTATGCAACTCTGGTTATCACAAAAGATTACAGTAGCATCCATCTCTAGGTCAAAATATACATGTTTAACAACTTTCGAAGCCATATGGCTTCACAACTAGCGGAGCATACTGCAATGTACTCTGCTTCTGCCGTACTGAGAGAAATACTAGATTGCTTCCTGCTTTTCCACGATCCTGAAGTGATTTTTCTGTCTGAAGTACTTCCATCCCAATCTGAATCAATATAGCCATACAATCGGAAGTCACAATCTGCAGTATAACAGAGGCCATAGTCCAACGTACCCTTAAGGTATCTCATCACATGCTTTGCAGCTACAAGGTGAAGAAGTCTGGGCTCCACCAGATATTGACTCAAGGTGTTCACAACAAAGTATATATCYGGTYTGGTATTCGTTAGATGCAACAACGAACCAATCACCTGTCTATATAGAGTAACATCAACTATTTCTGACGAAGTATCAACCAATAACTTCAGATTCATCTCCATAGGAGTGGACATGGCTTTATAGTCCATCATTTCAAATCTCTTCAGAATTTCCACAACATACTTTCCTTGATTAAGGAAAATCTCTTCTGGGCTCTGCCATACTTCAAGACCTAAGAAATAGTGCATYRGSCCTAGGTCCTTCRTTTCAAATTYARCRRCAARCTTCTTYTTACAATCTGTGATGAGCTTTTCTTYATYTGTCAAGAATAAGTCATCCACATATAGTAGCAATATAACTGGTCCATCATTCTCAATCTTGAAGTAAAGGTTGGGATCAACTTTACTCTTGGTAAAGCCCAAGCTCATCATAAAACTATCAATCTTGCCATACCAAGCTCTTGGAGCTTGCTTCAACTTGCAGACATGAGTCTTCCTGTCCTGTACTTCGAAACCAAATTTTCACATCACATTGTACCAACCTGGTACACTTGCTTAGCTGCAACTCAATCTGCATAATCATGTGTTGGTTCTATGTGCTTTCTGTAAAGCACTATATGTCTCACTGCCTGAGAGTATGTTCCCTATTCTCTCTGCAACTTGTTCCTTCTAGAACTGGGACTCTGCACCTGCAATTGCTATTTCTGAAGCTGAGAATGACTACTCTATTCTCACTATAGCTGCTGAACTCTGAGAGTAGCTCCTCTACTCCATCACGATGACAGATTCGTTTGCTCACTCTGAATCTCATACTRCATCGAATTCTTTTAATGGATCATGGTTGTTCTATATATACTTTTTTGGATTAYTGGAGCAAGTGTCTCATCATAGTTTTCTCCCTCTTGCTAGGAGAATCCACTGGACACAAATTTGGCTTTGTACATCTTTATATTGTTATATGCAACATGTTTGATCTGTTAGATCAATCTTGGAAGTCACCATTGAATTCCCTTCTAGTCTCAAGGAAAAATCCATATCCCAGTCCGTCTGATTGGCTTCCTCCCCTGTCACTGAAACAAGGGAATCTTCCCAGGAGATTTCACATCTCCTAGAAGTCTCCGAAGCTACGATMTAGTCTTCTCAACTCATGGCATYTGTCTGTCTGTCCTGGAAGACATCTCTTTTTCCCATCTGATCCTCTCTGAGATCAGGCTCACTCTGAGTCTCCATGCTCCCTCTGAAGCTTGACTCCCTCTGAGTCTATATAATCTTCAGAGCCATCTGCTCCCTCTGATATGGCACATCAATGCTATATGGATTTGCGTCCTGCAAAGTGTCATGGGACCATGCTGGTCTCTTCTTGGTCACTGCATTGATTCTGGGTAGGCCCTTCTGGCTCTACTAACTCTTCCTGATGATCTGAAGAGTGATCAACTGCACTAGAGGGATTTGTTCTGTTGTCTTTGGAGCCTTCTTCTCCTCATGTTCTGTCTTCATATGGGATGTAGTGTATCCAGAAAAAGTAGCTTCTTCTTCTTCGATACATGGATGTATATGGTCATGTTTACAACTTGGTTAGTCTGCTCCATGTCTCATCTAATATGTTGCCTCCTGGAACCATCACTATAGCTCCCTTTAGGCTTATCACCTGTGACCTGCCCGAAACAAGAACAATAAGGGAGAAACAATAGACAATAATAATTATCTTTATAATAATAATAAAAACAATAGTGAGAACAATCGTCACAGTAGCTTCTTCAAAGCTATCACTTGTGACCTACCTGAAACAAGGGTAAAAAGTAAGAAATACAAAAATAAGGAATGAGAGAAACACTCTTCTAGTGTTGTGATCAATCATTCCTCCATGGTAACTTGGAAACAAAACAAGAAGTTTCTCCTAGAGGAGATGTTAGTTATATCTAGTAAATGATTACGGTAAGCATTTATCCCAATAGTGCTCACATGCTACCAAGTATTCAATAATAAATTTTTTCAAAGATTGCTATCACAACTACAGTGTTTCTTGTCCTGAACCTGGAGTCTTGTCTTGAAGAATGAGTGTGTTTCTTTTCTTCCGAGTCTCCTTCACTCAAGATGACAAGTATTTTCTTCAACATGTCCTCTGTACTAAGATAATATGCTTTCTTGACAGAAAACTAGGTTAGAGAATAAACTCTATAATCTCAACTTTAATCAATCTAATACTTTGACTTTACTTTTGACCAATGATTAGTATGATAGTCATAACTTCAACAGATCAAATACAACCTTGATGTTCATAAGATCACAATAATGCCTTAACAAATAGAGGCATATCAAATTAATCAAACCTGGGGTGCATTGTTCCTCTGAATGTGTTGGATCTGAGATCCTTCTGGATCTACAATTGTTGTTTAGAAAAAATATCCTGTCTCCTGCAAGTACCCTTTAGAATAATGATACAGTTTGAACATATGTAAGTACATACCTCTAACAGTATCGACAGGTAGTGGCACCATCCGACAACAACGACAAGCAATAACAAACCTTTGAGACTTCAAAGGTGCTTCAACTTGTAACTTAAAGTTAGCTTGAGATTTGCTAGGGTAAGGCGCACTAGGACAATAAAAATCAATTTCAACACTTCACAAAAAACTTTCACTGCAACTGGTACTACCGTTGGTGCTGGCACTGCAACTGGTGTTGCAACTAGCACAAAGGAACTGACACTGCAACTGCAACCGATACTGCAACTAATATTGCAACTGCCACTGATATTGCAACTGCAACTGATACTGCAACTACAACTGCGACTAGTACTTCAACTGCAACTGCAACTTAGGGTTTTATGAGGAAACTTTAGAATTCTGATCCAGGGACTAGATGCGCCCTCCTAGGGCGAGCTCCTAGATGTGGTTACTTCCCTCAACGTCCTCCTTAAACAGGTAAAACGTCACACTTAGGGTTTATGCGGAAACC
>JASDQU010170352.1:11298-21461 GCA_032191745.1 Picea mariana | reverse complement strand
TGTAACCATTACTTATCATATAAAATAAAAGAGGATTTTACCCTGCATGGGTTTCCTCGGAAAATATCTGTCTCTGTATTTCTCATATATGTGACTGATGCTGAATGTGCCTGTGTTTATTTATCTGCATTATTGTGATCATCATTCAGTGTTTTTGCAAAGAGTTTTAAAAAGAAGCATAATTGTTTAAGCTCAGTAACAACTGATTCAACCCCACCCTCTCAGTTGTCCAACAACCACATCTTTGTTCTTTGGCTTGGGAACTACTTCCCATACATCATTATTTATAATGGACTGGTATTCTTCTATCATGGCATCAACCCAATTTTTCTTCTAAATGGATTTTTCAAAGCAAGGAGGTTCCTTTTCTATGATATCACACATAAAACCCATATAACTGGAGAATGGATTATGTTTCTTTCTTTGTCTCATGGTTCCTTCTAGGGCACCATACTTCTCTCCATCTTGAATAAGTTCTCTCGCCCAAGTTGTCTTTCTCTTGTGAGAGATCGTCATCTGGGGAGGTTCTTCAAATTATATCATATCATTATCTTATGGAATCTCATCATTAGGGGTAATTGTATTTTCCTTTACAGGTTCTGCAGCTCTGGGAGCTATATGTTCTTCTTCATATACTTCTTCAAACTAGCATTTCCTTGATATTTTGAGTGTTTCTTCTTCATCAAAGGTTACATATATACTAATCTCAATATGATGGTAACCTATTATGTAAATTATGAAGGCCTTAGAGGCCTCACAGTATCCAAAAAATATTCCCTTCTTTCTTGAAGGGTCCAGCTTAGTTCTCCTTTCTTTCGCAATGTGTACAAACAATGGACAACCAAATATTTTTAGATGGCTTACTTCTGGCTTCTTTCCGGAGAACATTTCTTCATGGGTTTTGAATCCAAGTGCATTGTTGGATAATTTGTTTTGGAAATAAAGTGTTGTTCTTGTTGCTTCAACCCATAAGTGCATTGGAAGATCTTAATCGTGGATCATAGTCTTCACTGCTTCCATTATTTTTCTATTATTTATTTCTGCTACACCATTTTTTTAAGGATTATAGGGAGTGGTGAGATCCCTCTTAATCTCGACATCTCTGCAAAATATTCCAAATTCATTTGAGGTGTACTCTCCTCCATTATATGACCTGAATATCTTGATTTTTCTTTCAGAAAGGTTTTCTACCAAGGCTTTGAATTCCTTGAACTTTTCGAGTACTTCATATTTTGATTTCAAGAAATAAACCCAAGTCTTACGAGAGTAATCATCAATAAATGATACATATTATACATACCTGCTTCTTTATTTTGATGGCATTGGACCACATACATCTGAGTGGATGAGCTCCAATATTCCTTCTTCTTTATTGTCGCTCTTTGGGAAAGGATTCTTTATGTTCTTTCCTTGTGCACATCCCTTGCATACACCTTCATGATCAACCTTTAATTCTGGTAAACCTGTAACTACCTTGCTTACATATGGTAAGGATTTGTAGTTGATGTGAGCTAGTCTTCTATGCCAAAGTTCACAAGGACTCTCAATGGACTGAGTCAAGGTTGCATCTGAATGACCTTTTAACTTATACAAACCACCTTTTGTTCCAATAACAATTGCATCTTCTATGGTTTTTTCTTTAGGCCAAATAATAACTTCACCATCTATGAATGCAACCCCTAAACCTTTCTTATCTAAAGCTGAGATAGAAAGTGATTTCTTTTTCAAACCTAGTACATAAATTACATACTTCATTCTCATCGGAGTCCCTGAATAAAGTTTGTAGGTGGATTCTCCCATTCCTTTGATAGGATATTGATAATCATCTCCAAGTGAAACTTTCTGGGGAATGTCCTTTTCTATAAGGCTAGAGAGAATGTCTCTCTGACATGTCATGTACTTAGAGGCACCATTGTCTATGAACCAAGTATCCTCTCTAGGTGTCATAGATCCTGAGAGGGTGGAAAATAAAACATAATATTCAATCTCTTCTTTAGTCAAATTCGTGGGTGGCTCATCATCTTCAACTACATGGGCATGATGTCTTTTTTTATTTCTCTTCTTGTATTCTTCCCTTTTGGCAGGACAATTCTTATCAATGTGTCCCATCTTATCACAATGATAACATTTATAAGAGGATATATCTTTTTCTTTTCTTTTACCCTTATGATATTTCTGGAATCTCCTTGGAGGGTGAGATTCTTTATGGAAATGGGTGAATCTCTTTGGGAAGTGAGATTATTTATGAAGGTGTGTCTCCTTTTGGAAATGAGACCTTTTCTTTCCTCCTTTAGAATGAACAACTAGGGCTTTGTCTTCATCCATTAATAGTACAACTTCTCGATTGGCCACTCTTGCTTCTTATTGAACACATTCTTCCCATAGACTGTCAAATTGGAGTTTCTCTTTTCTTGCACAAATTGTTTGGATGAAGGCATCCCAAGGTCTTGTGAGACCATTAAGAGTTGTCATGATGAGTTTGTCTTCATCCAAGTTGTCTCCAATTTCTTCTAGTTGTTCTTTGAAATTAGTAACCCTAGAGAAATAGTCTTAAATTGTTTCTCCTTTCTGCATCTTTGTATTCTTGAGTTGGGTTCTCAAGTTCATATTATGGTTGAAGTTCTTTCCTTCATACATTCTAGTTAGGTAATCAATCATATATTTTGCAGTATTCTTAGAATACACTTGAGGGATCAAGTGATCTTTAATGGAATCTATGATTATTCTTTTGGCCCAAACCATATCCTTCTTGTACTTCGCTTTGATTGCATCTTCTTCGGGTTCTGGTACATTTTATTTTATGAATTTTTCCAGGTCCATCTCCTCAAGAATGAGTCCAATTATGTACTTCCAAGAACAAAATTTTTCCACACCTTCTAACTTGTCAACAAGCTTGGTGCTTGCAGACATCTTGACCTAGAGCTAAGAAATGACCAGAAAATGAAAGTGCTAAGAAAATGAATATGAAATTACCAGGAGATGCACTGGGTTGAGGCAAGTAGGCTGGAGTTGTCTAATTTCAAAAATTTCAAGTTTTACCCCATGAAACTTGACCTGTGAAAATCTATATTGGTACTTCTGGTACTGGTTCTAGTTTCCTGGTTTTCTGGTACCATTCAAAACTAGGGTTTGAATTTTTGGAGGTTCTGGCCACTAAAAAGGTGCACTCAAGTTGCCAAATGATATGCTAGGGTAGGGAGCACTTACTTAGATGGTTTTTGGTCATAAATTTCTTTCTAATAAAAATCCCTAATTTCCTTGTACGATAACATTGACGTTTTTGGATACCCAGTGAAAGGTGCTCTATTAAGTCAAGCTATGATACCATGTTAAATTTAGAATTGTTATTAAGTTATTTTCAATTTAACAGAGCATAAAAACATAAGTAGGATCACTAAAAGAAACACAATCACAAGGTACACAACATTTTATCCTCGGAAACCCTCATGGGGGATAAAACCCAGCAAAAACTTCCTCAATAATAGATTGCCAATACAGTGCCAAGACTAAAGACCAAACCACCAAGAATAACCTAAGACTGAGCATGTGCCTCTCTTCTCCTTGCAACTACAACTTCCTTCAAAATATGCACACTAGAATGTGGATGAGTGAGTAAACAAATGAGGCACCCTCCTCACTTATATATACTAGTTGAGGAGGCGCTAGAGTTATGTCTCTTCACCAAGTAGGGTCGACTTCTTCCAATAGTGGTTAAAACCACTTTATAAACCCTAGGGGATGAATTCTCAAATACCACCTTATAAATATGGTTGACCAATCCAAAAAATGGGATTTGGTATTATACAAGACCCGACATGATCAATCCACAAAATGGGATTTGATCTATAAGATAATAACTCAATTATAATTAGAATATTCTTCAAAGTTACAATATTTCAACAGTTAGGAGGTGACGTTGTGGAGGATATTGGTCTATTTATTGGGTATATCTTGGTTATGTGGTGCGCTACTCTTCCCTAGTCAAGGGTATGAGAAGGATCTTCTGCTTTGTTAGTTCTCTGGGAGAGAGGTATTGTTCTCGGTTGTTGAATCTATATTGAGGAAGTTCGTTGGGTTTTTCCCCTAGAGGGTTTTCCCAGGATAAATCTTGTGTATTTTTTGGATGTTATTCTTTCATTGATCCTTTATATGCAGTTATTGTGCTAATAGTTTAAAAGTAAAATAACACTAATCTAGTTAATTGCTTTAGATGAAAATTTAGCAGAAATGAGGAATTGTGACTTCACTTGGGGCTTAGGGATTGCAATGAATAATGAAGCATAAGCCTTAGAAATATTCCAAGGACAACAAAGATCGAAGGCATGTAGAGTCAAGCATATTATAGTGGTTGGAGAATCCTCCATCATCATTTGATTTCTTCATAATGTCTTTGTCTGTCATTCAATTGGATTAAAAAGAATAACTCAGAATTCTATGCTTGGTGAAGGAATTTGAATCCATCTCTTACTTCCAAGTTCTGTGAACTCTCAATAAAAGGGTGAATTATCTAGCCAACATAGGAGCTCACCCAGAACGAGGGTCGCTAAGTGTAAAAGGGGGGTAACAACCCAATCACCGCTCCCATGAATTAATTGCAAGAATAGTAAATTCCAACCGTAGTGGACATGTGGAAGTATATTCAAGGAGGTCAGTATGGGAAGCTATGGCCACCTTCAATCCCATGAACCCTTTTGACAACCATAAAATAATTATGTGGAAGCACTTACATTGGGTTATAGATTCATGTGGGATCATTTGGCTCTCGTGGTACCCTTCATCTCTATTGCAAACCATTTTGTGTCGGTACAGGCCTAAGGGATCTCTCTCCTTAATGTGGTGGGGAGGCTCATAGTTTCGAAAGATAGGCATGTTGCTCAAGGTAGAATTCTATATAGCTCTTAGTATGGATCATTTCCATGATAGAAGATGCGTGATGTGTGATTTGTGATCTAGTGGACCTTTGACGACAAATTAAAACTTACGAGAAAGGAGGGGCAGAGGCATAACAAAAGGTGCACAAAGAAACCTTATAATGGAGTAATTGGCACTAATGTAGGAGGAGAACCTTTTGGTGGAGGCATGAGAAGCATAGGCATGAGATTGACATTTTTGTGTAGATTCAAACTTTTAGGGAGATGGATAAAGAATGGTGGAACTTCATGCAATCTCAAGAAGCACATAATTAGGCAATGGACAAAAAGTGGAACTTGGTGGCTACCAGGTTTGATAGTCTTGCAAAAACAATTATCTTGCCCAGAGAGGGACCTCTGTAAAAACCTCCTCCTACAACCAGCGCAATGATTATGTTTGGTTATCAAGTGGTCAAAGAGGATAGGTGATGTTGGAGATTTTTTTCCTCCAAAATATACCTTGTTGAACAGACCCTGGGGGTCTATGAATTTTCCAAGGAAGTTGGTTCCCTAACTTGTTATTATTATAATTTCCTATGTTTTATTGAAATTCTAGAAGGAATGCATAGGATAGGGTTTGTTTAACCGAGTTTGGTTAAATGTAAGTGAATCTGCCTATGATAATGTATCTTGAGAGTTGTGAGGTCTAAAATAGATCCTAGAGTGACCTCTTGAGGATATTGTGGATCTAATATATCCTTGGAAATTTTGTGGAATCTAAGTAGGATCTAAAAACAAATTCAGGTTTCAGCCTTGTGTTGTATATTTTGTAAGCCTTCGGACATTAATAGATTAATTAAGAGAGGCATATGTAGAGACAGGGTGAGAAAGGGGAATTGAGTGTGTAAGATGTCGAGTGTGTCCAAAAGGATGAATAGAGGCCAATTAAATGTAAATCAGACCAAAAAGGAGAGGAGGCCTTGTATAATTGTGTATAGATCCATTAAAAGAATCTATGTGTGTTTTATTGTCTCTCTATGTCGATGTGATATTTAGATATATTCTTATTGCATTGATATTTGGTGTGATTGAAGTACAGAATTGGACTCTATCAGAGTTTTTTTTTGCAGGTTTGGTGCACAACAAAAGCTATAGTAGTCGTTGATCGTTGATCATTGGAAGGATAAACGATCTAAATCACATCAACCTATATTATGAATAAATGATCATTTATAACCGTAGAATCACCCCACAGTTAAGTCTTGATAGTTGGATCAGAGTTAGAAGGACAATGTAGAAGTCTCGACAATTCGATGACGGGAACAGATCTTCCCGTCAAATCCAGAGTCAGATCGATGGACAATAGTGTATCGAGAGTTAGAAGACATGAGGAAGTTAAGGGAGAATCGTGACTGTTTGATCCACATCTAGATCAACAGTTCTCATTATGAAGGACAAGATCAACGGCTCAGATTAGATCTAGGACAAGCCACCAGATCAATGGTTCTCATTATAGCGGACCGCGGGCAACAGAGATTTTAAGGTATTGGAGAGCCTAAAAGTCATGAGGTCTCAATGATGAAAAACATCATGCTGACGTAAGGAACTCCACTGAGGGAGTGATATGTGGTCCATACAGAAGATGACATGTATTAAATTCCATTTGGAAGATGGTGCATGTGAAAGCCATGAAATGAAGTGACATGTGGAAGCCTAGTAAACAAGTGACACGTGGAGACTAGGTCCCACAATACATGGTTTCTGTAGAAAACCTTTGAAGACAAATATTATATATTAATCATGTTGATCGATAGCCCTCGTCAAGACCGAGATACCTTAGGCTAACATTAGAGCCAGCTCAGGGGACAACATGTGGAAGTAAGGTTCCGAACTGATCAAAGTTATGTGGTGGCCCACATCATGAGTCGAAATATAATTAAATTAGAATCAATGGTCCATTTTGGATCTACGATCTAGATCGAAAACGATCCATCATTGAATGAATATTGTATAAGAAGATATCATGACCATTGATCACCAACAGGATCAACGGTCCAGGTCATTGTGAACTGCGGCCTTTGGGAGTTTTGAGTTGTTGAAAAGGGAGTGAAGTCCTAACATCCCGGAATCACTATACGTGGCAGTCATCCGTTGAAGAGAATAGATCAACGACCATTAGAACAAGTGGCGCAATAGAACTAGAAGATCCATCGTCGATCATCAGAACAGATTGGCGGTGAACTGAAGTTCAATGATCCCGTGACACAGTTATATCCAACCGTCGATTGGGAGAGGAGATATACGGCCAAGGTTGAATGTGTATCAAAAAATTACTCGGAGTTTAATTCAAGGATCACCTTCGTCGAAGTGGTTTATGGAAATAAATCTTGTGGTCATAGACTATGGTCGCATGGAACGAGAGCACTAGTAGTTAGCGCCAAGTTTTAAGCGCTCAAGTGGATAAGAATCGGTCAGAGCCACTGTCATGTGGACTTAAAGGAGATATTAACGCCTGGAGTTTAGGTGCGAGAACAAATCATTACAAAAATTTGTTTAAAAGAGGATTTTGGGCTTGTGGAAAGAGTTCAAGAGAAGCTCGAGCTTGAAGTTGAAACAAAGTTTACTTATAACTCTACACCTGTGGGAAACTGACCTGGTGTATCACTATCAATTGGTATCAGAGTGTGCCAATCGATTCTATCAAGAGGAATCTAGAAGTCATGGTAGCAACTTCAAACCTTGTAGCTCATCTAGAAATAAGGAGCATCGAGATGAATTTTTCTAAGGACTTCCATCTGCAAGAAGGGGTTCTCTATGGGCCAACATTTTAAATATCTTATTATTCTTGAATGTATTGCAATTTTTTGTTAATTTTGGGTCAGTATGTACGACAACATACTCACCATATTAGGATAATTAGTTTTTGTTCAAGTTGATTGGAATTTTTCTCTTCAAAATCTAGATTTGAAATTTCGGTAGCAGGCCAAGATCTACTCTTTCTATATTTTTATTAAAATGTTGACCAATTAGGCTATGACTCTTTCTAATACAAAAAATAATTGTCGTTTTAAAAAAACACATTGTTTCATATATTAAGAAATAAGGTGTTTCTTAAATACCTAACAAGAGCCGCATAGGGTTATCCATAAAGCCCATAGTTTGTCATTTAATGGACCCTCTTAAGTCTAATAATGTCTGATTACATGTACATTAATGTCGTGCCAATGATGACCTCAAATGTTATACATGCCATATTAATAACACTAAGTACATAATCAAATGTAGCTACTAAACAACTTTACAACATATTTTAACATTCCCATTTAACGTTGACTATGGAAACAAGAAAGTATGCATGGGAAGACGAAATTACAATAAAAACCCCTCTTTATGCCAAATTTAATCACCCCTAATAAATAGCAAGGATAGATGAACTTCGCTTCCTTCAAGGACAAGTCGCTAGATGGGACAATGAACAACACTTATGGAAATCAAATTCTTAGTAAGTTGTGGATGTGGACGAACTTTGCTTACATCAAGAACCAATACTAATAACATCAACCTGCCCATAATAAGGTGCAACCAATCTCAAAATGGAGTCAATTTTCAAAAGTGTGTATTTCTAGAAGCTTCACACAAAACTCTTTGAAACCAACAAAACAAGCAAATAGTTTATTAGAAAAACTATAATCTCCAAAGAACACCTTTACACAATCCTCTTTGAAATCAATGAAGAAAATATAAGGAACTGGAATCCAAGTGTAATATATGCATGAATGATCAAAGTGGGAACACAAATACCACCATGTTCAAAGCATAGTGTCCCCAAAAAACATGGACATGACAAAAAAACACACTAACACTGAAAGTGATCAAATGAAGTTGCAAGCGTCGAAGATAAGAAAGAATGCTCCATTCACGCAAAGTAAGGACATGACCATGATGCCACAATAATCAATAGGCTCAATAAGTTCTCTAAACACCACATGCAACAAAATGGGTTTCTCATCATAAAATGCACATGTGCCAAACAAAGCACCAATTAAAAGTCGCCATAAAAAATATGTCCATGGAGACTGATACCACAATTAATCAATAAAAGAGAGTGAACTATGACCAAGTCCACCCAGCATCAAATGGATAACCAACATTAGAAAATAAAGTTTCAATACATACTCGGAGGCCATTTGATAGTATTTGTCCAATGAATATTTTGGTTTGTTCACATTGCTCTTCCCGAAGAACTAATCTTTTAACATATGTAGGCCTTTGGATGTCACCATTGACTAATCACCATAAATTTGAAAGTAATTATGACAAAACCCAAAAATTAATCACAAGAAATAATAGTCTGCCAAATCTTATTTCTCCAATCGAAAGTATGCAAACAACTAACCAAAATCAATCACCAATTCACCTCAAATTAACATTGTATGAAAAATTTATAAACCTCCAAATTTTTACAACAAAAAAATGAAACTTTATAGAAATAAATATCTCCAAAAATATAAATTGCCAAAACATAAATTTTCAAAACCGGAAACTTCCTAGAAACAAAGATTTTTTGAAAAGACCAGTTTCCAAAATATGAAAACTTTGAAGGAAAAAAGATTTGTCAAAAAGAGAAATTTCCAAAAATAGTAAGAAACCTCTTATTGAAATTTGGAGGCTATAACAACCAAATTTGGAAAAATGAAAAACATCCCCTCAAGTATTTTTTCCTGTAGATTCATCAATTCCCGCTAGCTCATTCGGTTAAGGTGTGTGTTTCGTTTGCTAGGAGACCTGAGTTCAATACCCTTACGGTGATTTTAGTTGAGAGGAGACACCCAAAAATATAGCCATGTTAAGGGTTGGTGCGGCCTAGGCTGAGTGCGATCCCCAAGTGATTTTAACTGCTTAGATGCCCTTGAGTTGTGGTTTCTTAGCCATTGGTTAAAAATGTTGGCCCTGTGGGTTATGGGAACATTTCTAACAAACAAAAACAAATCGTGTAGAATCCACCTATGGTCTCGTTTTCTCAATCTCAAATAAGATTTGTCCAAAAAATAGTATTTTCTCAATTCAACTTCACGAGGGAATTTCAACCACATAGGGAGTCGAAATTGTGTCTTGAAATCTAAAACACAAATTCTTGAATCCCTTTCAGAATCAATATAATTTTTCCAATGAAATATATAACCTCTAAACCAAATAAAATAGAAAATCTTGATCATAGAGAGCTTATGGAACATAAAAAGTAAAAAACACTTGAAACATTGCAAAAATTGGTGCCAAAAAATAAATAAAACTAAACACACACTCACTTTATAT
>JASDQU010170351.1:2688-21205 GCA_032191745.1 Picea mariana | reverse complement strand
AGAAAATTATTTAGGAATGAAGTGTCTCTTCAATGCACATTAGAAAAGGCAAGTATAACCTTTCAATTCATTGCAATTGAAAACCAAGTAACTGAAGCTTTGACTTGAAAGAATTGTAATGCATCAATATTAAATCTAATGAAACTTGCAATTTCATTTGAAATCAAAGCAAATTCTGCATGATACATAATGGAAGAACCTTTGATACAATGAAGAAGTTGGATAACATAACAGTTGAAACTTTTGTTGGTGCAATCATAATATACCCAAATAGCATAAGGAATTGTACATCATAGTTTAGGCATTGAAGTACTACATGAATTATTTGTTGGGAAAACAAAAAAACATTAACTCAAATCATAAGCTTTTATAATCCTTGTCAATTGATCCAAGTCACAACAAAGCCCAGATTTCATGTGAATGGTATCCTGCAACATTTTGATTCGATAATCAAGTATGATAAATATATACAAAACCACATGGTCAATTTCCTTTAAGACCTTTGATGTTTTTATTTGACCATAGCTCTAAAGTTAAACTCTTATGTACTTGAAGAATATAAGGAATTACCTACATCTAGCTCAAATTTTGTCAAATGGTTAAAACCTTACAAAACTTGTATATATATGCAAGTCTCGAGTCTTTGAGATGAGTGTAGGCTTGAAGGAGGATTCAAGTATAAATTTCATAATTTTGTTGTTAATAAAGGAGAGCCAAGAATAAGCTCATGTGGGAAGCTTGAAGTTGTAAAATCGATATACATTTTAGAGTAAACAAGACTAAATAATATGGTAGTTTTTGTACCATGTTGAAAAATGAAAACAAGATGTAATTATATTCTTCACTCATGTAAAGGTGCATTTTGGAATATCTACATTTATCATGTGTAGTAGATATAATAGATTCTCAAAAAACTTTTAATACACACTCTAAATGATAATGGATATAAGTTGAAGAGAATTCTATCATTTATTTACAATTGCATGGGTATCCCAAACATATAAATCAAACATTGGTTCATTTGTTGTGAGGCTATAACATCCCAATACTTGGGAAGATTGTTTTTCATTTATACATATCATTGTTAATTGCACAATCCAAGTCACAACAAATCCCATACTTCATGTGAATGTTATCCTGCAACATTTTGATTCGGTAATCAAGTATGATAAATATATACAAAACCACATGGTCAATTTCCTTTAGGACCTCCAGTTTGTTTTTATTTGACCATAGCTCTAAATTTAAACTCTTATGTACTTGAAGAATATAAGGGATTACCTACATCTAGCTCAAATTTTGGCAAATGGTTAAAACCTTACAAAACTTGTATATATATGCAAGTCTCGAGTCTTTGAGATGATTGTAGGCTTGAAGGAGGATTAAAGTATAAATTTCATAATTTTGTTGTTAAGAAAGGAGAGCCAAGAATAAGCTCATGTGGGAAGCTTGAAGCTGTAAAGTCGATATACATTTTAGAGTAAGCAAGACTAAATAATATGGTAGTTTTTATACCATGTTGAAACATGAAAAAAAGATGTAATTATCTTCTTCACTCATGTAAAGGTGCATTTTGGAATATCTACATTTATCATGTGTATTAGATATAATAGATTCTCAAGAAACTTTTAATCCACACTCTAGATGATAATGGATATAAGTTGAAGAGAATTATATCCTTTATTTACAATTGCATGGGTATCTCAAGCATATAAATCAAACATTGGCTCATTTGTTGTGAGGCTATAACATCCCAATATTTTGGAAGATTGTTTGTCATTTATATATATCATTGTTAATTGCACAATCCAAGTCACAACAAATCCCATACTTCATGTGAATGTTATCCTGCAATATTTTGATTCGGTAATCAAGTATGGTAGATATATACAAAACCATATGGTCAATTTCCTTTAAGACCTCTAGTTTTTTTTTATTTGACCATAGCTCTAAAGTTAAACTCTTATGTACTTGAAGAATATAAGGGGTTACCTACATCTAGCTCAAATTTTGGCAAATGGTTAAAACCTTACAAAACTTGTATATATATGCAAGTATCGAGTCTTTGAGATGATTGTAGGCTTGAAGGAGGATTGTGAGGCTATAACATCCCAATATTTGGGAAGATTGTTTGTCATTTATATATATCATTGTTAGATGCACAATTCATTTCTCATCTCAAATCCTCCACCTATGACTTTCTCATATTTTATTATACTCACTTTAACTTGAAATTTAAGCCCTCAAAGTGGAACAATTAAGAAAATTGATCAATGGGAAAATATGTGAACTTTTTTAAAAAGAAAAATCCATGAACATGTGTAGGTATAAACAACCAGCTTGTAGGAATCTCAATCAAGCTACGAAAAGAGGCATGATAAGCATTTAACAACACATACCTCCTAAGTTTAATCAAGTGTGTTTGCACCCACCAAAGAAAGGTTTAAAATGATATTTTAGGATTGTGGATAAGAATTGATAAAAGCTATTTGCTTGGATTGGTCACCATATATGGGAAAATATTCCAATGTATGTGTGGATCATTTGAAGTTGTCTATGCCATCCTCATTAGAAGGAGAATTTAATGAAGATACATTGAGTCCCAAAGTTGATGGGGATCATCAACTTGAAAGGGAAAAGGTCTACTCCTAGTTGAATTCATATATTTGTACTGATGTCATATAGGCTTTCACAAGTGACAAAAATTTCAATTTGTATGAATTTGGTGAGTGGAAATTTATGACCCACAAGGAGTAATGGTAAACCCAAGGGTTCATGAGAATGTTGAAAGGTATAAATATTGTTAGGTTTGTAAAGTAAGTTTTTGAACCCATGAAGACACCATTAATAAAAAAGTTTTGATTTATGAAAAGGTTTTAAAATCTCTTTCATCACCTATGTATAAGCTATTGGTCAATTTTCTTCTATGTTCTGAATGATTTGGGAAATAATGGCTCTTAACACCTTGAAGATTTGGAAACTCTTACGAACCTAAAGGTTCGTTATGAAATTAACTCATATATTCTTTTAAAAACATAATGTTATTTGATGCCTCGATAATTTAGGCATAGTGTATATAAGGGCTAGTTATCAACTCCTTCCTTGATAATAATAAGAGCAGTATTACTAATATAATAGGAAGAGAATTGTGGATGTCACTTGCACAATTGTTGGAGCACACAAAAAGGACAATAATAATGAGGTCCAAAATTTTGGGTACATCATGAATATGTTCAATATACAGGGGGTAGACTAATACATACTTTCATTTCCAAGAATGAGCAATGAACAATGCAAGAACATGTTTAGCTAGATACCTACATCATAGAGGTTGGCATCTTACCACAATTGAGGTAGGATTAGCAACATGATCTCTTATGGAAAGGAAAGGATGAGTCTCATGTGACATATGATAATATGGAGAGTGTGAGCATAATAGGCATCATAAACTAGTAATATAGAGTCATCAAAAGCACAAAAAAAACACATGGTGGCCTAGATTTAGTGCAAGAATGAAAGGTGGAATACATCAATGGGGTATTTTATGCAAGTGTAGGAGGCGACATGCATCGACCTAAGTTCAATGCAAGCGTAGAAGTGAAAATACCAATGGTACCAGTGGAGGAGAGAGGATCAAAGGAAGATATGATGTCACCATTGGGAGGGGCTCCATAGTTGCAAGCTATGGAATGTGACCATTAAGGCGAACATCTTTGAAAACTGACCAAACAAGTGATAGTTGATCCTAACTAGGTAGAGTTTATCTCAAGTAGGGTCTTTCTTGAGATAATGACCTATAAGGGACCCATCAATATTATGACCAAATAAAAATGGAGAAAAAGGGGTGTAAGGAAGAAAAGCTAAGGAGGAGAGGCAATACTTTCCCCAAGCATTTGAAGGACTAGGAAAAGAGGAAGAGTATGTAGGAGAGCATGGAACACTAGGAGAGGAAGAAGACAAGGGGACAACTAGGTAATATGCGGTGCTACCAGGTAAGAAATGGCTAGAGTTGATAATGGGAAGTCTAAGCTAGCCCCAAAAAATTCCCAATAGGAACAATGGACATCTTATAAATCATTTCATTGTTGTTCATATTATATGTTCAAGAGTAAATTAGAGTAATCAAGGGGAGATATATAGCATTCAATAATCTCTTGAAAAATACCTATGACAAGGGTGAATCCACAATGTTTATTAATGAGAATATGAGTTCCATCCTATTGTACAAAGCCCCAATGATAAGGACAGGGGTGATGAGTGATGGAAAATGTGATTATTTTGGTTATAAATTGTCAAGGATTATAGTGGCAAGTTGGTCTTTGATCTAAAAATTATGAGTAAAAAGGAGACTTAGAGAGGGGAATAAATTTCATTTGTCATTATGAGTAATGAGGGATCTTTTTCAATAGAGTTTGTAATAGGGACTATTTTTGTTGGGGAGAAGTGTCCAAATATTGGTGTACCCTAGGATCATCAAGGGATTTCTCATCTATGTACAATCATTTGGATGTGAATTATTATTATAAGAATAATCATTTTGTAGTAGTGTCCTTTGGAGCCTTATAATACTTGCACTAACATGTGGGATGAGAGGAGGGGTATAGATTATTGGGATTAGATTCATACATTGTTTAATAGGAACTAGGATTTGGACTAGGGATAGAAATAAGGTTAGGATTATGGAAATGAATGAAGTGAGGGATCTTTTCTAATTTATTTTCTACAATGAGGATATGGATAAAGACTTTGTATATGGGGTTTCTCTAAAATAGTTATACTTCTTTATAAAAAAACTAGAAGTAAACCAAAATTATATTTAAAATATCTACAAGTAAACCAAAACACCACATGGAACTTGACATATATATCAATATCTACATATTCATGAGGATTGTGAACTTTTACTAGTATAAAGCCTACTTTTAAAAACATGTCAAAACCCTTACCTTTTCATTTCTCTTTCGCCAGATCCATTATCCCATACAACTTGATAAGAGTTTTCCTCGAGATGCATTTCCATCACCAAGACCTGCATGAATTAAAAAAAAAAAATTATATGAGTAAATAATTAATAAGCAAATAAGCATGCATTTAGTTATGTAAAATACTCTAGAAAAAAATTAAGTTGTCGCATACCTTAATGAGCTTCTCTTTGTTTCGAGAATAGGTTATTCTCTACTGAACAGGGCCAACCACATGAAGGTGGAAGCTCATATGGCCCCTCCCCCCCTAACATCGCTCTCAATTCCCCATACCCAACAAATGATTTTATTTATATAGAAAACATATAGACATTAATGCATAAATAGGATAGTCATCAAAAAGATGAACATATAAACATCAATAAAGATCCAAAAACAGGTCATGAATTTATGCATCTAATTTTTCTTTGATTTATGTTTTTTTACATTCATAAAACTAATAATTGGGATATCATAATCATCCAAGGACATTGTATTTTGTGTGCCATGTCCTTCTATTGTTTGTGTGCGCTCATGTACCATACTTCGGGTATGTCGCTGAGAAGGGTTAGCTAGCATCTGTTCAAGGTCATGAACTGGAACAACGAAAATTATCATATTGATGTGTTGAAATATAATTGAAATAACTAATTCATTGTTTTGATTAACATTACACTATTGCTCTTTACCTGTCTCTGTAGCTGGGACAGTTGGTGAGTTAATTTCCTGTCCACTTGAGTGCTCTCGCATTTCACCCTCTTGAGATACATGCTCTTCAATTTTGAGAAGATAATATATAAGTATAAGTCAGGAAATAAATATCTACAATCACAGTAAATATTTCTAATTCTGAAGCATACATACCGGAATGGGTACTCTTCTCTACACTATCACTAGGCATGTGGACCCTTGTATGACATGGTGTTTGTTGAATACCGCTTGATTCCTACTACGGTAGCACTGTTGCTTGAAAACAAACATAAATACTTATTTAAGGGTGATATAATAAAATATGAATAGACTTTACATGCATGCTATTGTGGTTTCCTTATTCATTTGATTTACCTGCGTGGTTGGGGAGATAGGAGGCTGGCCCAAGATTTTTCTATATTCAATCACACTTTTAAAACCATGCTTGTAACCAAGCTTCAGGTCCTCCTCAGTGGTAGTAGTGTCGAACATATTTAACTGCAATGCATAACACCATTAAAAATATCAATAACAAAAACATATATTTGTTCGCTAATGTTAAATAAATATTAACCACAGTTAATCATTTAAATCTTACTATTCGGGCTTTGAGTTTTCCATAGACACCCTGGCCTAGTTTATGCTGGCCATGTTTTTCCACTCTGGCCTTTGTTGCTTTGAATGTGTCTGGTAGCCTACATATGGAATTTTTGGAAAAACTTAGATATCATAATTGTTACTTAAAACATGAAAGAACAACATAAATGCTCATATTTCACTGATAATATGGTATGTGGTGTACCTTGCTTGACCAACTCATGGATGCCGTCCCTTTTTTTTAAACAAGCTCTCCTTTGCATCCTCTATTAGTGCCTTCCACTCTTTCTCGGGAACCATGGGAGGGCACTCGTTCTTGAGGTCTATTTGCAATTTATCCCTATATTGGGCCCTGGTGTATTTTAAATTCTTGTCAGCCAACTTTGTAACCACTTTCTTGTTGAAAGTGTTATCGAACAAGTTTACCATGTGATCTATTAATTTATCTTTCTTTTTGCTATTTTTGCCATTCCATTGTGTGCGAATGGTGGGCCAAATAACTCCAATGCTTTGTCATGTAAGTTTCTATAGAAAACATTGTTTCCTACAGTAACGTGTTATCCATTAATAAATTAATAATCTCAACAAATGTCCATTTTAATTTCATGAAAAAAATGAATCAATTAATGGGACAATTACCTGCAATCTTTTGAATCTTTATCGGAACACATGCGTCATCCACCAGAAAGGTGACATCTAGTGATCCAGTGCTTTTAATTCATTCTACTCCATGTAGAATAGTATCTTATGCAACTACACTATGTTCCTCTCCAGAGTCATCATGTGGAGTCCTAGGCTCCGGCTCATCATGCTTCGGCATGTCATGCTGGTCAAAATCGCCCCGCTCATCAATGGATTCTAGGGGAACCTCGGGAGGCTCAAAAATCCTCACTTGCACTTTGCTATGCCAACCTTTTTTTTGCATTGGACCCTCACTTCTACCTATAGAAGTTGCAGGATCGACAGGTGCCCCACACACGGGGTTTAAAAACTCCTACAAACAGAAAAATTTTCTTTATCAGATCATATAAAAAATATAAAACTAAAAAATGGATATGAAATTGTCATAGCTAATAAAAATATGTAAAGATGCCACTTACCCCAAAATTAGTTATTGTATTTTGTAGCTCTACAATTCTTTCCATGTCCTTTTGTGTCAGGGGTCTTTTGCTAATCAAGCCTAGATATTCCATGTTAGCCTTCGTCAAGGCCTTCGTTACAATTGTCATTGGGTTTGTCGAATAAAATATTTTTTCCTCATTAATATCCTTTGTGGGAGCCTGGACAGATGTTGACACAATAAATCAATTAACAAAAGTTATGAAATTCACCTCTAACATTAAAAAAATGAAATATTGTAGTAATATCAGAAAAACAATAAAAAAAATTCAGAAATTTAGTTGTTGTAGTCATAAGTTGTTACTGTATTTATCATTTACCTGGTGAGGCACTGCGGTTTCTTTTCCACAGTCACCCTGGAAATATGTAGCGGATGAAACTCGGACACGGTCACCCTGGACAAAATTTGAAACAATAAATCAATCAACAAAAGTTATGAAATTCACCTGTAACATTTAAAAAATGAAATATTGGAGTAATATCAGAAAAAAAATAATGAAATTTCAGAAATTTAGTTGTTGTAGTCAAAAGTTGTTATTGTATTTAACATTTACCTGGTGAGGCACTGCGGGTGCCTTTCCACGGTCACCCTGGAGAGATGTAGCGGGTGAAACTCGGACACGGTCACCCTTTATAAAAGTTGACACAATAAATCAATCAACAAAAGTTATGAAATTCACCTGTAACATTTAAAAAATGAAATATTGGGGTAATATCAAAAAAAAATTAATGAAATTTCATAAATTTAGTTGTTGTAGTCATAAGTTGTTAATGTATTTAACATTTACCTGTTGAGGCACTGTGGGTGCCTTTCCACGGTCACCCTGGAGAGATGTAGTGGGTGAAACTCAAACATGGTCACCCTAGACAGAAGTTGACACAATAAATCAATCAACAAAAGTTATGAAATTCACCTCTAACATTTAAAAAATGAAATATTGGAGTAATATCAGAAAAAAAATAATAATGAAATTTTAGAAATTTAGTTGTTGTAGTCATAAGTTGTTACTGTATTTAACATTTACCTACTGAGGCACAGTGGGTGCCTTTCCACGGTCACCCTGGAGAGATGTAGCGGATGATTTTCTACCACGGTCACCCTAGGCAGATGTTGACACAATAAATCAATCAATAAAAGTTATGAAATTCACCTGTAACATTAAGAAAATGAAATATTGCAGTAATAACAGAAAATAAATAATGAAATTTCTGAAATTTAGTTGTTGTAGTCATAAGTTTTTAGTGTATTTAACATTTACCTGCTGAGACAAAGTGGGTGCCTTTCCACGGTCACCCTCTCCATCTATTCGATTTAAGTTGTAATCGATCAACAACTCTTCACCTAGAACTATTTTTGTTTTTGTACATACAAATATACGATTTCCTTCATGTGCCTCAAATATGCAATTCACGTGCCTTCCATCAATATACATAGTTGCCCCTTTATTTTGATTGTTATCTAGTAGTTGTATATAATTTGTGACAACTCTGTATCTCCACATACTTTGCGTATATCGAACCAACATCAACTAATGAATGCATTTGTATAATGGTCTGACATACTCCATCAATTCAGTTATAGTGCCATAGCTGACCTTTATGCCATCCATGGAAAATAACCCCAATTCATGTAAGGATGAAGGAGCAATGTTATACATCCTCCCACCGATGAAGAAATCTGTGTCCACTTCAGGTAGCTCCCTAGGTGCCCACCGTTTCACTAGATGTTTATACCTCAAGGGAAACTCAATGTCACCTATGCTCTCAACATCATAATTACACGACCCTCCATTGGCAATAAAAAATTGCATGTGGGTACGAAATCGTTTCCTTACCTTTTCCAACCTAGTTGATCTAGAACTGGTAGATCTAGTACAACATGTCTCACTTTCAACCTCTCTTACTATATCTTGATCATCACTCGAGGAAGATAGATCGGACATATACCTATTTGGTGGTACCTACACTCGTTAAAACAAAAAGATAAGTTATCATGCCAATATACGTTTTTGGTACCAACACAATTGCATATAGTTGCATTTAGTTGCATAAAGTTGAAATTGCCACACCTATCTGTCATAAAGTTGCATAAAGTTGAAATTGCCACACCTAGTTGCATATAGTTGCAATATAGTTGCATATAGTTGCATAAGTTGCATATAGTTGCATAAGTTGCAATAAAGTTGTGTAAAGTTGGATAAGTTCCATAAAGTTGCTTAAGTTGCATAAGTTGCATGTTGCATAGTTGCATATAGTTGCATATTTGCATATAGTTGCATACGAAATTGTTGCAATATAGTTGTATATAGTTGCAATATAATTGCATATAGTTGAATAAGTTGCAATATAGTTGCATAAGTTGCATATAGTTGCATAAGTTGCAATATAGTACCAACACAGTTGCATATAGTTGCATTTAGTTGCATAAAGTTGAAATTGCCACACCTATCTATCATATAGTTGCATAAGTTGCATATAGTTGCATAGTTGCATAAGTTGCGTTGTTGCATAAATTGCGTAAAGTTGTGTAAAGTTGCATAAGTTCCATAAATTTGCTTAAGTTGCATGTTGCATAGTTGCATATAGTTGCATACGAAATTGTTGCAATATAGTTGCATATAGTTGCAATGTAGTTGCATAAGTTGCAATATAGTTGCATAAGTTGCAATATAGTTGCATATAGTTTCATAAGATGCAATATAGTTGCATTTGACCACTCACCAATATTTGAGAATGTAGTTGCAATAGACTATGGTGCTTGGGTGGGATATGGGTGTCATTCACAATTTTTTCACACCATGTATGGAACTTAGGTCTTGTCCATGGTCAGGGAAAGAACAGAAGATTTTTAGGTCCTATTTAAATCTTCTTAGGATTAAGCTTCATGATGAAGTTGTCAAAAAACAACACAAAACATATGTAAAAATCTTTAGCCTCTGTGTGGGATCTTTGGTGCCATTAATAGTTTTTTCATAATAAGAATGGTTCTCAAGGCTTGTACCATGCCTAGGTGAAGAAAACAAGAACATTAAGCTCACAATGAAAGTTCTCAAATTCAAGGGCCATGAACTAGGCCTCAAATAACCATGTAGATATTATTTAAAAGATATTTGGCCTCAAGGTCTATGAAATAACCACTGAATGATCATGTAGATAATGTTTAAGGGATATTTGGCCTTGAGGTGGGATTTGGACACCATTAGTATTTTTTCACATCACATATGGGAGGTTAGGCTTGTACCATCATCAAGGGAAGGAGAAAAGGGAATTAGGATTTAAATGAACCTTATGTGCTTAATGACCAAGATCAAGGGCTCCAATTAGGAATATGGGCAACATTGGTATGCTTTAAATAATAATAATGGCTATTAGGACACCATATGGGCACCATTCATAGATTTTATGCATCATATTTGGCTCTCAATGCCTCTAAGAAGGAACTTAGAGCCATTAGGAGGATATAGTTGCATTCATAAGTTGCATTAGGAGGATATAGGTCACACATTCCTAAGTTGCATATAGTTGCATATAGTTGCATAAGTTGCATATAGTTGCGTAGTTGCATAAGTTGCATATAGTTGCATAGTTGCATACGTTACATTGTTGCATAAAGTTGCATGTTGCATAAAGTTGCGTAAAGTTTCATAAGTTTCATTGTTGCATAAAGTTGCATGTTGCATAAAGTTGCGTAAAGTTGCATAAGTTTCATTGTTGCATAAAGTTGTGTAAGTTGCATTGTTGCATAAAGTTGCATGTTGCGTAAAGTTGCATAAAGTTGTGTAAAGTTTCATAAGTTGCATTGTTGCATAACGTTGTGTAAAGTTGCATAAGTTCCATAAAGTTGCTTAAGTTGCATAAGTTGCATGTTGCATAGTTGCATATAGTTGCATATTTGCATATAGTTGCATACGAAATTGTTGCAATATAGTTGCATATAGTTGCATAAGTTGCATATAGTTGCATAAGTTGCAATATAGTTTCATATAGTTGCATAAGTTGCAATATAGTTGCATAAGTTGCATATAGTTGCATAAGTTGCAATATAGTTGCATAATATGCAATATAGTTGCATTTGACCACTCACCAATATTTGAGAATATAGTTGCAATATAGTTGCAATATGAAAAATGCCTCTATTTGGGAATATGTGCACCATTAGTATGTTTTGAATAAAAAGAATGGGTTGCAAGACCTATACCATGGCCAAGGGAGGAAATAAAGGGCCTTAGGCCCTAAATAAATCTTCTTGATCTTAATGGCCATGAACAAAGCATAAAACCACCATACATATCCTCTCTAAGGGATATATGGAATTTGGGTGGGATATGGTCACAATTCACAAGTTTTGGGCATAATGTATAACAAAGAACATAAGGTGCTTAGGCCCTATTCGAATCTTATCAAGGTTGATAATTGTGATGTAGTCCTTAAACAACCACACAAGATCTATGTAGGGTATCTTTGGAACCATTGGTACGTTTTCATAATAAGAAGACAGTGGAATAGGGTATTTGGGTATTTTGTAGGGTATGTGCTTGATGATAGTGCAAAACATGACAGAAGATAGTGGAATTGCCTGGTGAAAAACTTTATTGGTTAATATAAAGACATAAAATACAGAGCACGGAGAAAAATAGACATCAAGACACACACGACAAACATATATTTTGGGACAAACACCTGTCCTCTTTATTCATTGTTTTGGTTCTTACAAATAATACAATTTACAATTTTGAATTTTGGGCATTTTATTTTTCCTCCTAAAATCAAGGAACAAACTTGGAAGTTCCATGTACATTCCATTTTAAAGCTACAAATTTCCTAATGTTACAATGTCAAAAGCGATTGATGGGATTTTTCCAACACTCTCCCACTTGGCAATCACTTTGAACAAGTGTCAATTCCAATCACCTCTGTACACAAGAAAAATTTCTCTCAATTGAATTCCTTTGTTAGTGCATCAACTGCATTATGCACTTTGTTAACTTCACCACACCTTGCTCGTCCATTTTCCTAACAAATTGGTGCTTCACATCAATATGCTTACTCTTTCCATTGTAAGTTGACTTATTGGCTATTGCAATGGCACTTTGGCTATCACAACTTATTGGCCATTGCAATGGCACTTTGGCTATCACATTGTATTTCCAAACTACCATGTTGGATACCAATACTATTGCACAGTCTTAATAATCATAGTTTCTTTAGTATCTTTTGTCACAACAACATGTTCTGACTCTGAACTAGATAATGCAATGAATGATTACCTCATACTCATCCAACTAACTGATCCTCCAAACAAATTAAATACATATTCACTTGTAGATGTCCTTTACTACAGGATGAGGAAAAAATGAAATTATCTTGGAATTCATGATATAACTTCCGAAGTTTTTTAAGGATTGCACCAACGGATACACTTGTTTCTCCATGAGAGAATAAACCAATTCAGGTCCCCCATGGTTTTTCCCATGATTTTCATGTTAAGAGAGTAGTAATCCAAAGGGTACAAATCTCAAATACCTTTCCACCTTTAGACAATGAATTGAATGTATCATGTCATTCTAATCCTTGAACAGTTTGGTCTCTAAAGAGAAGAAATTGAGGAACAAAATAATGTTAGAATACCTTATCCAATGGAAAGAGAAAAGGGAATAAAATAATGTTAGAATACCTTTTCTAATGTTAGGGTATTTTGTTCCTTATGTGCTTAAGGTAAGGAGAAAAGGGAATTAGGATTTAAATGAAACTTATGTGCTTAATGACCAAGATCAAGGCCTCCAATTAGGAATATGGGCAACATTGGTATGCTTTAAATAATAATAATGGCTATTAGGACCTCTACCATGGCCAAGGGAGGGAAATAATGGCCTTAGGCCCTAAAAAAATCTTCTCGTCCTTAATGGCCATGAACATGGCCTCAAACCACCACACATATCCTCTTTAAGGGATGTCTGGACTTTAGGTGGGATACAATCACTATTCACAAGTTTTGGACATCATGTATGGCACTTTGGATCTTACCCATGGTTAGGGAAAGAACATAAGATACTTAGGCCCAATTTCAATCTTCTCATTGATCCTTGTGATGTAGTCTTTGTACAACCACACAAGACACTTTTATGGGATATTTCACCTCTGTGTGGGATATTTCATGCCAATGGTACATTTTTCATAATAAGAAAGGATCATGGGCTTATGCTCTAAGAAAATCTTTCTCGTGCCTAATGGAAAAGACTAAGTCCTTCTATTGGGAATGTGTGCACCATTAATATATTATGGAAAATAAGATTTTGTATCAAGATATATACCATGGATGAGGTAGGAAAACAAGTGACCTAGGCCTTGTACAAATATTCTTGATCTCAACGGTTATGAACAAATCCTTGAAGCATCACACAGACCATCTCTAAGGGATCTTTGGCCTGTGGGTGGGATATGGGCACCATTCACAGGTTTTATGCATCATAGTTGGCTCTCAGGGCCTCTAAGAAGGAACTTAGATCCATTAGAAGGATGTTCACACCATGTAAGGTACTAGGGGCCTTAAACATGGTTATGGAAAGAAAAAAAGGTGTTAAGGCCCTATTTGAATCTTCTCAGTATCAAGCTTCATGTAATAGTTATTGAACCAATGAACAACCAAATAAGACTTGTGAAGGGGATATTTGGTCTCTATGGGTACCTTTGGAACCATTAGTATGTATTCATAGTAACAATGGGTCTTAGGGAATATACCATAGCAAGGGGAGGAGAACATAGAGCTTAGGCACAAAATGAAGCTTCTTGAGTTCAAGGGCCATGAACTAGGCCTCAAACAATCACTTAGATACATTCTAAGGTATCTTTGGACTCTGGGTAGGATATGGGCACTAATATGATTTTTTCACACCACACATGAGATTCAAGGCCTATGTTATATCCTGGGGAGGAAAATAAGGGCCTTGGGACCTAAAAAAGGATTTCTTTTCCATGAAAAAGGACTCTAACTAGGAATATGCGGACTATTAGTATGTTTTCATAGTATGAATGAGTCTTAGGACATTTACCATGGATGGGGACGAAAACCAAGCCCTTGTGACCTAAACAAAGATTCTTAGGCTTAATGACCATGAACAAATCCTCTGAGGGATCTCTAGGGGATATTTTTCCTATATGTGGGATATCATGGATGTCGTTAAGAGGTTTTTCACATAACAGTTGGGTCTTAAAGCCTTCAAGTGGGATGATCTAGAATTAAGGGCTTTTCCTCAAAATTGAAACATCTCATGGATTAGTAAAGCTATGCATGTCTATCCTCATACTCTACAAGACTTCTCAATCCATATGAATATGTACCTTTTTCATTACGTTAGTGATCAACTATCTTGTTTCACAAAACTCAAGCTAAAATTTATGCTTTTCCAATTGCTCACAAACATAATGGTACTGCACTTAAATGTTCTTTATTCTTGCATGAAACCTATTATTCTTAGCCATTTCAATGAAACTTTGGTGATCACATCCTAAAATTGTAGGATTCGGTTGCTCTAACCTAACATATTTTTGTAATTGTAGGATTTGGTTGCTCTAACCTAACATATTCGGTTGCTCAAGAATTCTATCAAGCATTTCATCAAGCATTCTATCAAGAATTTCTATCAAACATTTCATCAAACAATTAGCATGCACACTAAAGAGATAGGAAAAAGAAGTCAAACCATTTCGTCTGGCTGGGTTCCCTCCTCTGGTGCAAAACCGTGTGCCCTCCTCTGCAAATTCATGTGCCCTAGCCTCCTCCTAGGTGCCCTCCTCCCATGCGCCTCTCCCTTCTTCTCCCATCCTTCTCTCCCTTCCACTCTGCATGCAAATATTGTGCCCTATCCTCCTCTCATCCGTGCAAATACTTGTGCCCTAGCCTACGTGCATAACCCTTGGTGTGCGACTGTGTATAGTGGCGAGAGAGTACTCTATGCGATTTGTATTTCGTTTTTTTTTTATGTTGTTTTATTTTTGTTTTTTATTTATTTNTTTATATATATATATATATATATATATATATATATATATATAATATATATTATATATATTATATATATATATATATATATAATATATATTATATATTATATATAATATATATTATATATATTATATATAATATATATAAGGATGACCCTAGGAATGACTCAATCCAAAATATAAGTAGTTTCAATAAGATTGTTAATACTAGAGATCCCAACCATGAAATTACTACAAGAGGAATTGAGGAACATTTGGAAAATTCTTACATTTTATTCTTAGCCATGGACATCGGTTGGATTCCTAGCATGAGTGTGGCTTGGTGTTTTCTAGATGGGCCTATGCATTATATTCACAGTAAAGTACAATCAATTAGCATATATAATATTAGAGAGACCAGACATTAAATTATTGTAACCGGAGTTGAGGATGCCCTTAGGCATGAGATTCAAAAGATATGTTGTTGGGTTAAAATGGTTAGTATTAAACTTCACATGCACAAAATTATCACAAGTGGATTTGAGGATGTCCCTAGACATGAGATCCAAAAGATATGACACCGAGTCAGGATGAACAACATTAGAGTTCCCACGCAAAACATTATTCATAATGGAGTTGAGGGTGCCCTTGGGCATGAGATGCAAAAGACAGGTCATTAATTTTTGACTATTATAAGTGGAGTTGAAGAGGATTAACCTCCCATGATTTTTTTATGGTTCCAAGTGTCATATATAACAAGTTCCATTGATGAGGAAGTAGATTCTAATTGAAAAATATTGACCTCGCATTCTTGAGGATGTTGATTTGTCAACTATCATGTGTGGAAATCATAAGGCTGGGCCTTGAGAATGGGTATGACGATGATGAAAACGATGATCATTATTGTCATGGTCTTCATTGTCATCAATACAATCATCGTCAATCATCATTATCAGTGAGAAAAAAAAAATTCATCATCATCATCGTCATCATTGTCATTATCGTTGGTACAATTATCATCATCATCATAATTAGTACAATTAATATCATCATCATCATCATCGTATCTGATATCCTTCTCTCACTCTTCTCCTTCATCTCTTTCTCATCATCGCCATCGCACATTATGAGTACATTCATTAATACCAAATCATCATTGTCATTATCATCATAGTCATCAACATCATATAATCACATCATCATCATACAATCACATCATCATTTCCATCATAATCATCATCATCGTTATTGTAATATAATCGAACATCATCATAAACCTCATCATTGTTGTCATTGTCATTGTCATTGTAATATAATCACATCAATGTCATCGTCATGATTTTCATCCTCATCATTTTCACTCTCATCATCATCATCAACATTGTCATTGTCATCGTCTTGGTCATCATCATATCATCCTTTTCAATACAAGATGTTTAGTTGTGTCTATTTTACTGATGAACTCTTTGATTTATCACTGTTCCTAGCTTTGATTGTTGGTTGATAGTGTATTTTTTTGCTCATTTCTTTATTTTTCTAACATTGTTCCACCAAATCTATTGATCGCAAATAGGGGTTGTGCCCCAAGTGGCTATCCTAGGATCATTTAGAGCACCTAGAGTTATCAAGGCCATAATTCTCTAGTTTATCACAACTAATACTCTACAGAGAAAATCAAAACCAGAACTAAGACAAGAATGTGCAACTATGAAAAAAGAGGCAGCAAAACCCTAACAAAGACGTGAATAAGGGTCATAAAATCTCTCATGATGAAGATAGTTTTAAATATAATAACAAAACTAGGAATGCAAGTAGAGGAAATTAAAGGATGTAATAGGATTGGAAAAAATTATTTATATGTTAACTTTGTTAAAAGCTTTATCTCATTGATTTTTTATAATTTTATAATATTTTTCTTATCATAAGCTTGCATCATATAGATTATTTTCATAAAAAATAATGCTTATGTCATGGCACAGACAATGAATTGAGTTTCATTATTGTACTATACAACAAAAAGGTGATTGGATTACAATGCATTCCTTTGGAAAAGATGATCATAAGGTGCAAAGATATATCTGGAAGATGTTGATATCATCATGTGATTATATGATGATGACGATGAAGATGAAAATGATTAGAATGATGACAATGATCATCATTTTCAACATCATCGACATTGTTAGAATAGTCATCATCATCAATAAATTCATCATTCATGGACCCTACATTGTGTTAGAATGGAAAGGTGTCTTGTATGTGTTAGAATTCAAGATACATGATTTGGAACTATATGCTTTGGACCATTTGGATTATATATCCTATGATTGACACATTATAATGTCATGTGCGTGCTTATAATGGGATTAGTATTGATCCTAGTGTTCATTGACATTATTGTGTTGATATTGTTAAAGGCTTTGTGTGGCTGTATATGAGATTAAGGGAGTATATATTAGACAATGTCTAAAGTGTTGTATATATGCAAAATGGATAGACAATGTGTGGAATATACTACCATGTGTCCTTGAAACTCTAGACATCCTAGATGCTCATATCAACTTCTAACAATGTGTTAACAATATTCATAGCCAAACTTTTCCTTAATTAATTATGACTCCCAAGTTTCAAAATGTATTTGACATGTCTTGATAAGTTAATGTATTCAACATCCCCAAGGAATTGTTGTGATAGATAAGTTTTCCAATTTCAATTTTTAAGATTGTGTCAGTGATCATAATGGATACACAATTAGGGCCCATGAATCATGTATTAGGGACTAAATCCTTAGATATTCATCGTCAATTCATGGCTTAGGCCCCAAGGATCATTCTTGTTGTGCCCAATATTTGAAGCTGGGCCTATAATCATCCTTGTAATTGCAATTCATGTGTCTCATCGTGACCAAATATCCTTAACAATGTTACATGTACCCAAGGAAAGCATGACAAAAATGACCTATTGATTGGAGCCTTTGGCATGACTGGCCAATGTTCTATGATGTAAGTGGCCTATTTCAAAATGGGAATTTAACTCATATATATGGCCATAAGATGCATGGGAAAGTTGCTCATGTCTAGTCCTAGTACACTTTCCTTGTAAGATTTGTATAAGATAATTGGAGAATGATAATTTTGATAATGATAATGATGAATTGATGATGGACATAC
>JASDQU010170348.1:0-15185 GCA_032191745.1 Picea mariana | reverse complement strand
GAAAGACAACGAGGTCAAATGGACAACCGAAGAAAAATAATCAATAAATTTATAGGTGAAGCACCAGTGCTGGCCCGCCCAGGTTATACGAAAGAATTCTTGATCTCCTCATTTGCCTCTAAACACGCTATCACAACCATGCTCTTACAAAATAACGATGAAGGGTTCGAGCAGCCTATAGCGTTTTTTAGCAAAAGTCTCTGGGATACTAAACTAAAATATGATATATTGGAAAAATAGGCATACACAATGGTGAAAGCCCCTCAAATCTTTCAGGACTTATCTACTCCATTCTAAGATAATTACCTATGTACCAACCAACGATGTCAAGAATATATTAGTTCAACCGGATAGTGATGGGAAAAGGGGCCGATGGTTAGCCAAGATTCAAGAATTTGACCTAGAAGTAAAACCGACCAAACTTGTCAAAGGTCCAGGCTTGGCTAAATTATTAGCCGAATCAAAATTCCGAACACTTGGAATAAATCATTTACAATCCTATAGAGAGCTTCCAGACATCGAAGAATTCGATGACCAGACACCTACAACTCAAATCCATGAGATATTCTCGTCTTCGTCTTGGTACAAAAACATCGTTTCTTACCTTTTAACTTTACAGTGCCCAAGTGATATAACCCCTTCCAAAGCTAGAACGTTGAAGTTGCTCGTAGTAAAATATTGTATCATGGATAGCCGACTATATTGGAAGGATCCTCTAGGATTTTTACTAAGCTGTTTAGTAGAATCCGAAATGGAGAGAGACATAAACGAGTTTCATGAAAGCGTGTGTGGAGGGAATCACACCTGGAGAGAAACGACCTATAAAATCTTGAGAGTTGGATATTATTGGCCGAAATTATTCATTGACGTGAATGCCAAAGTCATAGCCTGTAACCCTTGCCAACTCTTCTCAGGCAAACAAAAGCTTTTGGCCTTACCTTTGGTCCCAGTCAATACATAAGATCTGTTTCAACAATGGGGTATGGATTTCATCGGTGAAATACATCCACATTCAAGCACGCAACATAGGTGGATTTTAACCGCTACTGACTATTTCACTAAGTGGGTGGAAGCCATTTTGACACGAAATGCAAAAGACGTAGTGGTGATAAGTTTCTTAGAAGAGAACATTTTATCAAAATTCGACTGTCCTCGGAAGATAGTCACTGATAATGCCCAAGCTTTCAAATCCATGACTATGGTAAGTTTTTGTCAAAAGTACAATATTGTACTGGGACATTCCACAACCTACTATCCTCAGGGCAATGGATTAGCCGAGTCCTCGAACAAGAGCCTAATCACCATAATTAAAAAAGTGTTGACTGAAAATAAGAAAGCCTAGCCTGTGCTTTTGAAATATGCTTTTTGGGATAATAGAATAGGCACTAAGAAATCAATTGGAATGTCCCCTTTCCAAATGGTGTACGGTACCGATGTGGTTCTCCCTATAAATATTTCTTTGCCCGTAATGAAACTCTGGAAAGACACAAAGGAAGAGCCAAATGACATCACCAGAAGAATGAATCAATTGATTAAAGTCCAACAAAATAGGGCTGAAGTGGATGAGAAACTCCAGAAATATCAAGACAACATGAAAGCTCTGTTTGACTAAAAAGCTAAAGATAGGGAATTTCTCTTTGGTGACCTGGTTTTAAAGTGGGATGCTAGGAAGGAAGACTTAGGAAAGCACGATAAATTTGACCATATCTGGTGTGGACCTTTCAAGATCACAACTTCTGAGGGGAAGAATTCATTTCTGTTAGAAAATCTTGACAGAAAAATCCTTAACGCCCCCATCAACGGGCGTTACCTGAAGCATTTCATGCAATGATCAAATTCCAAACTCTCATTATACATACCGCTTTGATTTTCATATTATTGTTTGCAATTCTTCTTTTCTTTGGTAAGTTTTTACTTTCACTGTAAATAAAACTAGGTTAGTTGATTTCATTAAAAAAACAAAAAATATAAAAATAGGTAACACATAGAGTTCCGGTCTGCCTAAGTTCCTAACATTCTTCATGTTATTGTCATGAAGGATACCTGACAATATCCGAGACATAAGAGATAACAGAAATCGACATTCATGTTTCAGAACATTGGCTTTCTCTCAAAACAGGTGATAAAAAAATAGTTTACTTGGTTGAAAATATAGGGTAAATCTAAGGTATGAGCTTCTACCCTACCAACCCAAGTTAAATTTTCAAAGAGATATCACTAAGTATGACAAAAGTCTCATATGTAAAAGAATTGTCACCTAATCTATAACCAGAGGAATGTAAAATTATGTCTTAATTCTCAAGAGTTTTCTCTGGATAAAATAAAATTAAAAATAAAATAAAATTAAAATTGAAAAAATGAAATAAAATTTATAAATAAAAAAGTAATCAATAAAAAGACCTTCAAGAAAAAAATTTGAGAAGCAATAAACAAGTTCGCATAAGAGTGACTGTGTTCACAATAGAACATCTGGATCCTCATTTTGTTTCCTTGCTCATCCTCAGGTTGTATTTTCTTATGATTCTCAATATCATTCCATGGTCTTCATAGAGTAAAAAGGGCCTCACCTTAACTTTGAAAACTCATAAACATGTCTTCAAAATGAGAATAGGAAAAAAATCATTATGATTCCTCTAACTTTAACTGAAATAAAGTATGTCTAGGCTAATGCTGACTATCTTATCCCTTCTAACATATTTAAATTGATTATTTTATCTCAAGGAAAGTCCCTGGAAAATAAAAGCTCCCTGTGAGAACTTCCCTGTAGGTGAAGGTGTTTTGAAGATCAGAGGAGGATTAGTCCAGAGTAATCAAAGTGAGTTGACATACCTTTGTTGCTAAATTATAAATATATATCATCCTTGGTATATTATATACAAATTGATTGCCCCCACTTCATGTTTTAAAATTATAAGACAGATGGTGAAAGGAAATTCATAAAATGATTGCCCCCATCTAGTCCAAAAAAGAGATGATGAAAGGAAATTCATTAAATTATTGCCCTCATCTTAGCATTTAAATGCAAAATTACTAATTGAAGTGGTGAAAGGAAATTTAATGTGGGAATTAGATAACTTCACCGGGGTACTGAAAAGGCTCATTGGCAGTGAAGCAATGTCTACGATATCTGCAAGGTTGTTATACATGTATTATAATGAACTCTGGTAACTAGTTCTCTTTTCGACTAGATCTACATTCTCAATCGACATGAGACTCCCTGATAAAAACATTAAAATTACTTTGCCTTGATGCGAACAAAATCGAACAGAGTCTGGTAGAATAGTTAAGGTTGTTTCGATTATCTTAAGCAAATATGAAATCAATTTTAATAAAAGGAAGCCATTAATAAGCCTAAGCTCGAGATCGGTGAATGATTAAGTTTCAAAGGTTTTCGAAGATATGGATGAAGTCCAAAGTCCTTCTGTGTGTCCTTTTTTAGAATGTGTTTCACAGAAATGCAATAATGACTCCATTTACCCAATAAAGGAACTTGGTCTAATGTTCTTTGATGTCTCACAGGGAGACACGATCCCTCGATGGAGCCTATGTTGGAACACATATATTTTTATAAACTTTAGACTTTAAATAGATTTCATTCCCGTTTAAATAAAAACAACACGTGCTTGATTCTCACCGTTGATGTAGTCTCCCATTTAATCAAACGATCCTAATATATTATAAGTTATGGAGCCTCCTACTCGTTAACGAGTCAAATCACTAAAGACTACTTTCAAAATGTTGGGTTTCAGAGTTTCGCAATTGCAGACATTTCAACATGTAACAACTCCAAAGTCTGGATAGCCAAAATCGCGAAACTGTCTTAAGCATTAAACCAGATTAATTAAAGATTAAAAATGATTAACGGTTAATTAATCATATCACGATTTCACGTTTTGGGGATCCTACATGTAGAGATTATCAAAGTCCCGATATCTGAAATTGCGAAATTGTCTTAGGTTAATCACGATTATTTAAAAGGGTTAAACATGATCAAAATTAATTAATCACATCGTGATTTCATGTGTCGGAAGTCATAACTTGAAATGTGATAGGATATCCCGAGATCCGAAATTCTGAAATTTACTTAACGATAAGTGTAATTAATTGATGCATTAATGATGATTATCATGTAATTAATCCTTCGCTGAATAATGAATCAGATAAATTCAAATTTCATTTGTTCTTTCCTGAAAATTAATGACATTAATAGTTGATTTACGACAATCATTCCAAATGAGATCCTGGACCACCCCCTAAATCTGACTCATTAAAGAAAGTAAATGTTTTGTCAGTAGATTTATTGGTAAATCGAAGAAGTTAAAAGGAAGAGATATTTTCATTTTGAATCACATTTGCATTTTCTCAGAGCAAGCTTAGTGAGATAATAATTCTTGTGCATTTTTTGTGACAGGTAACAAAGTGTTGCGTTTACTACTCCCATGGCTTTGCGAAAAATAGTTAAAGGGATTGGTGAGAGCTGAGGACAAAACATAGATGTCCTCTCAAATGCATCACCGAGAGCCATGGAGACCATAAAAACTTGGATGCAGGTTTGCAATATCCTACAATACGAGTTGAACAATTGTCTTAGGGAGTCAGACGATGAAGGAACCGACACTCAGGAGACAAAGCTCAAATACATAGTCCAATCAGAGCTGCATAAGGTAGCTATGAGGCCAAGGCTCATGCTATATAACGACATGATAGGTTGGGCCCTGGAAAACGTTGATGTCGCTACCAAGACCATCTACAATGCGCAGAAAGTTGATGTTGGATATTTCTGCCCAGAACATGTACAGGTGATGTACAAATTGTCCCCATCATTCAAACACACTTATAATGATGACTTCTTAAAAAAGTTTGAGGAAGAAGAGTGCCTAGAAGGCGTGAAAAATTAACCTGATTTGATCAAAGATTGGTGGGCACGCCCTGAAAAATTTAGAGCAGACACCCATGACATATATACCATCGCATCATTAGACTCTCATATGATGTATGTGGCCATGGTGCTCTGTAGAATTTTTGAGAGAAAAAACTCTGCCCACTTCCTATTATCATGGGTACCGATCATGCATGAAGTTGTAGAGGGTTTTCCATTCAGTTGGGCCAAGATATTATCAGACAGTCTGGCCCCATAAATCACCAAGTATCAGGCATTGAAATCCAAGGGACAACCTGCCTCATTTTACATGTCGCCTTATCTTATGGATGCCATTTGTTTTATGACACCTTTTCCTTTGATGGGCTAGAGGTGGACTCCAGACAACACTGAAGCAATACATCCTTATCATTCAAAGCTATGGGAAAATAAAGCGAAAGATTTATTTTATGAAATTTGCAATTATATGGTGGTGCCAATGCATATCGCCATATATGGGTACCCACCTCCCAGGATTTATGATAGAATAGTAGCCAACCTGGGGAAGATAGTCAATTGGTATATTGAAGAACATTTTTCCTATATTAGTGTTTTTGGTTTCTCGGTTCCTCCGCACGCCTTGCCCAAGTTTCTACCAGACCGATTAGTGTGCAGAGAAGTAGCACGGCAAACTGTACTGAGCGGAGTTAGTAAAGAGCTAAAAGCCTTGCAGAAAAAGGTATGGCCTACTTTTGCACTGCAGATTGGTATGTTTTCACTTTCAGATTTCGGCCATTCGAAAGTAGAGGTTGCGTCCCTGGAAGAAATTAAGCTTGTTGATATTGATTTGAAGAAACAGGATCCTCAGAAGATCGTGGGAAACCACATGGCCTCTTGTAATTTGAGAAGGTATGAGCACGAATATTCTCCTCATGTTGATATATTCTGAGGAGTTAGATCCTATTAGGAAGTTTTGAGCCAAGTCCAAACTCTGGTTCCAGACCAATTGGTCAAATTCTATAATTTCCAAAGGCATAGGAGAAATAGAGTTCTGAAGGTCTTGCAGGGAGAAATCCCCACACCCCCAGCTAGATGGGAAATTGAGGTCCAGAGTTTAGAAACAAATAACTCCAGTGGAAAAGATGCTCAAGAAAGTTGGGAGAAGACTGAGTTTTTCACTTAGAAAGGACCATTCTCCACGCTAGACAAATCAGCTACTGACACGGTCGGGAAACAACCATTGACCGAGATTGGTAGCCCTATCCAATATATCACACCTTTAAAGTTCAGTAGAGGGAACCTAAGTGCTTAGGTAGTGTTTATAGAGGATCTTACACCTATTACGATTGAAGAGATGCCTCCTACTGAATTCTTTTTTAGCAAGAAAAGAAGGGTTGCGGTAAAGAGAGAAACGCACCAGAAGGAAGGTGCAACTGTCAAAAGACACAGGGTTCTGTTTGATGGACAAGGCTTGGAAGATGAAGACTTCTTTACAGAGGTGGCAGGCTCTCTAGGAGATTTTGCAACGACAAACCGATTTTCAGTTGGAAATTTAAAAGAAGGATTGAAGCAGAAGGACCTGTTGATAAGCCAATTGCAAAATCAAGTAAAGAATGTGGAAAGGAATGTTAGGAGTGAGATGAAAAAGAGTTTTGATAATATTAGAGTGTGTGATACATAGGAAATCAACCAACTCAAATCTAGTCTCGATGAAATGCACAAGAACGGACTGACGAGTAGAGAATGGGCCTTTCAACAAGGAGAATTGGTAAAACAACTACAAACCATAATAAAATCGACTCAAAATACGACTGCAGATATGAGAGTTTTCCAAGCGAAGGCATTGGAGGTGCATGAGAAGCTGGGATCAACACAAAAAATCCTTTTCACTAAGGTAGAAGCTGTCCAAAACCATTTTCGGGTGGTAGACCAAGCTTTAAATAATATTTGTTTAAAAGAGAGAGAGGCTATTGTTGCTCGGGCTACTTTCCAAGAAGAAGTTGTGTCATCGCCAAGAGAAGGAGTATATATGGTCTCTATATTATCTCCTTCGGATCAAACCAAAGGCGATAGTTTTGAGGCAAACGATTTAACAGAGCCATCCAAATTGGTCATACAATTTGTGGGCATGTGCATTAACTGTGTTGAGCATGGAAAATGCAACACTTCCAGGAACCAATGAGACAACCTGTGCACATCATTTGTATAGATCATGATTAGAATACCAATTGTTTTTTGAGATGGAGAAAAAGAAGAGAAAACATCTCTTCCAGTGAGATGAAGAGACAGAAGAGATGCAAGTAAAGCGTTTCGAATTTCACATTTTGTAATTTTTACTATTTTAGAAATAAGGAGAATTCCAACCGTTTAGAGTTGAGAACCTTTTGTATAGATACATATTTCTAATATTGAACACATGATTCTTCTTGCCATATTGTGACTAAGAAAACTCATCCTTTGTGAGTATTAATACAAGTGCAGACAAGGATTCCAAATTTTGTGCAGTTTGAGTTATGTGTTCTTCTTGTATTCCATCTCTACAATTTTCTTTATGTTACTCCTTGATAAGTGAATGATTGCAACTTAGTACAACATCTACTGTAATCATATTTTATTTAGTTATTTGATAAGCAAGTAGTTTTTCCTCTATATTTTCTATTAGCAAATACAAGACCTGCAAGCTACTTGGATCACTACATCATATATCCTTTTAGGGGTACATTCTACATCTTATTCTACTGCAAACAAGGTAAGATTGATGCCTCATTTTGCTTGATAGTTTTGTAATTTCCTCCCTCATCACTCAATTTTATTAATTCACTCAGACGATGAAACACAGCCTCTGTTCTATTCAGCTATTAATTTCATTTTAGGATTTTATTCTTACACAACTAACGGATGAAAAAACACTTTTAAAAACATTCCTTAATTTCCTGATGTCTGACATTATTCTTTGAGCCTTAAGTTTAATCTCAGGAACAACCCCATGTAAAAAGAATATCACTGTTGAACAAACTGCTAATCTCTTCTTTCAGTATGTTTGGGTTCACTTTGGGTTACCCATATCCATTATCTCGGATTGAGATACTCGATTCCTTGGGGATTTTCGGACAATCTTGTGGAGAATGATGGACACCAAGTTGAAGAAGAGCACTGCTTTCCATCCACAGATCGAATGACAGGCAGAGGTTGTTAACCGAACAAGGGTACTTTTTCTTCGAGGCTACTGCAACAAGCATCCCAAAGTATTGTATGAACATATACCCTATGTACAACATGCTTACAAGTGAGCCTTACATTCCTCCACTCGATGTTCACCAATTGAGACATGTTTTGGGTACCTACCTAAGGTTCCTTTGGACTTGATGTATGGGAGAGATGTCGATTCAAATGAAGAAAGAAATGAAGATAGGTCCCACAAGTTCATCCAAAGGATCCAACAGGTACACCAAGCAGTCAGGGAATAGTTGGAGAAAATTCAAGCACAATATAAATATCGGCATGAAAAACAAAGGGTTGATCATCAATTCCAGGTTGGAGACGAGGTATGGATTCACATCAAAAAGGAAATATTGAAGGGTGAAGGCAAGAAACTCAAGCCCATTCATTATGGACCCTTCACTATTTTGGAGAAAAGTTGTACCAATGCTTTTCGTCTAGATCTTCCACCTTATATGCAGATCTACTCAGTTGTAAATGTAGAGAACTTGAAACTTTTTTAGCCTTCCATGATCATGGATCGGGATGAGGAAGTTTCAATACCTTCAGTTGATGAGTTTTCTCCTGAGTATTTGAATGATTTAAAGGAAGATATCATCATGGACAAAATGATGAGGATTTCATGCAGGGGTGATGTTGATTATATTTGAGTAGGTTTAAAGGGCATACATCCAAGAAAAGAAAAGTGGATTGAGAAGGAAAAGGTGAGGGAACTCTTCCCTCACTTATCTATTGATTGATGAAATATTTTGGTGGTCCAAAAAGATCTCACTGGGAAGGCGTGATCTAAAAAGGATCCAGAGAAGACTAAGGACAACTTAGAATTCACAGAAGCAACTCAGGAAGCTCGAAATGGCCTCAGTAGACAAATAAAGGGAAAACAAATTCAGTGAAAGTGGTATCATCGTGAAGAGCGCATCACAAGATTTCCAATGGTGTAAATGATTCGTCAAAAAAAGTTACGGATCAAAAGATATTCGTTGTCAAAGTTTGGTCAACCTAGCCCAGTTAGCAGGGGATGAGTCAACATCCATACTGTTGACGTCAACATCCATACTGCTGATGTGAACATTAGTACAGATGACATCAACATCCGTACAATGTATGTGGCACACGCAGGAGGTGACACGTGTCATGATGACATCAACATGGTGATGTGGAAGCACCAGAGACTACCATGTGCCACTCATTTTGGATTTTTTGGGTCAATCCATGGACCAATGAAAAAGTGCCATGTGGCAGTCCATACAACCACATGGCAGATCATACGATGATGTGGCAGGCTGATGTCGTAGTTGATGTGGTAGGATGAGATGGCAGGTGACTGTGCAGGTGGTTGGCATGGCCCAATGGTTGGTTGCCACATGGCCCAGTCATGGGATGCCACATGGAAGTGGGAAAATGCCAAATGAGGGCTCGAGAATCGAAATTCAAAAAATAAAAAAAAGGCAGGTTCGCCAAATCTTGCAGAGCCCCGCCAAATATGGTGGCCCAACAGAAAAATCTAAGCCACCTCCAAAGTTGGTGAACCACACACACACACACACACACACACACACACACACACACACACATATATATACACACATATGTTATAACAACAAACCAAAAGGGGATTCCCGCGGGCTTGATCCCGGGACCTCCCCCTATGCATACTCCTTAATTATATCTCTGCCACCATTGGGCCAAACGACCCCATTGTTTATATCGCCCGCGATTATTATTTAAATTTGGAAATTCACCAGTGTATGGGGGGAAGGAGCAGGGACACACGATGGTACGGTTGGGCACATTTTTCGAGGCAATTGTTTATGAATTAATTGTTGGTTGCAGGAACAGAAACCGAGACAAAATTTCTCTTGGGCCTGGGAGTGCCAGAGTCAGATTGAGGTGTGGAGACAATCATTTTTGGGTAATTTAATGCCACAAATTCAATGGTCCTTTCTGTTTTCTGATTTGAGCAAATCTTATGTAGCTTAATTCCATAATGAGGTATACTTATGTATTTTGCCAAATTCTTTGTTGAGTTAATAAAAAGGCCTACCCATTTGAGAGTAGGACCCAAAGACATACTTCACCAGGGACAAACTCTGTTATCAAGTTTTCGTGTTCAAATTTGATTCTTATGTCTCTTCATTATTGAGCTTTTCCTTCTTTAATGGTGAACTTTAATTTATGCTCATTTAATACAATTCTTTATAAGTCACTTCGATGAAAAGATCCCAGATCACTCCTTAGTAATCAACACCCAAATCTCCAAACCTATCAAATCAATAATCAAGTTTGAATTTCTTTCTCAACTAGAGACAATGGCCTTGATTGAAGTTATTCCCCCCCAACATAATTTATGCCAATCATTTTCACAACCTATCTATTTAGAATACTAAGTAGAGGACCTCCTATTTCCAATAGAAGACCTCATTTCAAATAGGAAAAATAAATTGATCATGATCCTGACAGACCTCACCCATAATCCATTGGAGTAATTAATAAAAAGAAATCCTAATGAAAAATTGAAGAGGAGGATGAAAATGGAGATTGAGTTCCAAAGAAGGTAGGGTGAAACCAACAAAGGATAAAATGGAAGCAGTAGATACTAAGGAATTGTTTTGGGTGTCCATACCACAATTGAAAGATATTTAGGAGTAGAATAAAAACTTCATTCGCTCAAAAGTAATATATTTTAAGTGCCACTGAAAGAGCTCTTAGGTGGTAGATCTAAAGCCTCTTCGGTGAAATAATGCATCTAGTCTCCTAGAATTGTACAATTATGGGTAGCAAGTTTAAAGAAGAAGCACTTAGAAACATTATTAGATCCAAAAATCCAACCATAGTCATCATCCATGAGACTAAGCTAGAGGAAGTAGAGATGTTATAGATTGGAAAAAAACATTGGAAAAATAGTATAGGTGTAGTTTTTAGAGAAAGAGGATCTTTAGGATTAATATGTACTTTATGGGATAATACAATGTTAAAGCTAAAATATGTTAAAAAACACAACACTGGGTTTTGATTCGCCATATTCACGAAATAACTTGTATGATGTTTCATGTTTTTTATTTATATATGCCAACTCTTTACAAGGAGAAGGAGAATTTTTAACATTTTTTGCAAGTATTAAAGGATTCAAAAGTCACTATTAGTATCATAGTGGATGGAGATTTCAATATGAACTTATCAAATAAGGAAAATAAAAGAGGTGGGATCGTAAGAGACCCCTTTAAGGAAAACATGGAAGAATTAATTGTTGATTGGGATTTTGTGGATATCATACCATTAAGAGGGAAATACACCTAGACTAATAGGGTATTGGGGCTAGGAATATAAAATCAAGGTTAATAGACAAATGTTTTGTTCACAATGATTTCCTCCTCAACAATCAAAGTATAACTTATGTTATCATCCCTTCTAGTGCTTTAGATCACATGACTCTTTCTCTATCCTTTTTGTAATGTCAGGACATTGGTCCTATCTCTTTTAGATTATTTCCATTATGGATCAGTGACCCATCATCCATGGAAGTAATTTCTAAATAATGGAGCAATCCAATTTCAATATCCCCATGCTTTGTGCAAGAATCAAGGATAAAGATGATAAATGCAGCATTAAAAGACTTGGCCAAATCTTCATTCACTTCCCCTAGGTAAAGTCAACTACGTCTAAAATTAAATTATCTTGGATTACTTCAGGAAGAAATGGAGGATGGAAAAGTCATTGAGTAAAGTCTTATGGAGAAAAGAGAGAAATGTATCAAGATTCATAAAGAAAACCTAGAGGAGGAGGAGATGATGTGATAATAAAGTTGACAAGCCTTTGATTGAATTCCAGTGACAAAACCATGGTCTTCTTTCATAAAAAATACAAAGTATGGACTCATAAAAACTTAGTAAAAGAAATACTCCTTGAATATGGCACACAATGATTTATTTTTTGTTGTTGTTAAAGAAGCAACACGTTCTCACTTTGAGTTTTTATATATAGTTGAAGAGGAGGCTAATTCATGTTCCTTTGGTATAATGTTTCAACATATTCCACTGATGATCACTCTAGAAGAGAATATAGATCTATGAAACGATATAGAAGAAGTTGAAATCATTAACACTATTTGGGGACTTGATCCAGATAAAGCTCTAGGTCTGAATGTCTTCTCCATTCACTTCAATCGTGCATGTTGGTCCATCATCAAATCAGATATAAATGTATGTTGTTTCATTCATAGAAAAAGAACAATCTCAGTGGAAGTAGAAACTCATCTTTTCTATCCTTAATCCGTAAGGAAGTTAACACTTCTTTTTTAAGATTCCACTCTATTTCTTAATGTAATTATTCATATAAAATTTTAACAAAAATCTCAACAAATGGATATTCTACCCAAAATTGTTTTTGACAATCTGGGTGGTTTCATGCAGAAAAGACAAATCATGGACAATATAATATTGTTACATGAGAAAATATATACAAGCAGAAGAAATTGAAAATGGATGATAATAAAGATGAATATGTCAAATCCATTTGATAGGGTAAGAAACTCCTTTATATTTAAATTTCTACAAAAAAAATTGGTTTAGATGAATCGTTTATATTTTGGTTGAGATCTTGTATCAACAATCATTGGACCGCCCCTTTAGTAAATGGAAGGCCCACCATATTCTTTATAAGAAAAAGTGGTCTAAGAAAGGGATGGACTCCCTCTTCATTGGTTTATATAATCATGGTATATTATTTATGTCAAAGGCTAGAAAATAACATATTGATAGGATACCTTCAAGGAATCAACATTACTTGAGTTAAAGAGAGAAATCACTCGGAGTTTACAATTGATACTCTTCTTATGGGGTGAGAATTTTACTATAATTTTTGAGCTATTCAAAAGTATCCTAAGTATCCTGGATCAATTTCTTAATGCTTCCAATGGTAAAGTAAACATTGTAAGAGTCTTATTTATGGGCGAAATAGAAGCCCCCACTAGTTTCAAATTATTTCTAAAATATTTGAGTTTCATTGATTGTCTTCGTAGTCCTCCTTTAAGTATTTGGGGATGATGATCTTTCTAATAAATCCAAATTTAGCTATATATAAATTTATAATTCGGGAAAACAAGGGTAAAATGCTATAATGGGGTCTCTCTAGTTCAATCCCGTAGGTAGGGTACTTCTAATAATGTCAATTGTTTATTCTTTGTCGATATTTCAATGTTTAGCTATGCTAACTACATCTCGAATAATGCATGATGTAGAAAATTAAATTCACAAGTTTTTATAGCAAAGGGAAATCTCTAATACAAAGAAGTTTAATTTAGTAAATTAAAATATCGTGAGGTCCCCAAAAGTTTTTTTTTGTTCCTAATAACGGTCAAGCAAACTAGTGGATTTTTTTTATACTAAAGAACTACATTCATGGTAATGGAAAATAATAGGTCAAGCAAACTAGTGGATTTTTTTTAATACTGAAGAACTACATTCATGGCAATGGAAAAAAATGACTATACCAATCTTTGGAAGGGAGTAATGAATCTTCAATATGGAAAGTCTTTAAATCAATTTCTCATTAATCTATCCCAAATAACTCGGGTTCTTGGAAATGGAAAGAATATCAATATCTAGAATATTGACATCATGGGAAGCCTCCACTCAATCTTATACAAAATCTCTCTATGTTGAGAGATTCATTTTCTTCTCAAGGGATCAAAATGATTTCCATTTTTCTCTTTGGGATGAGTGAATCAATAAGTGTTGGAATGGATGGAAGGAAATGTCCTCTCTTTATCATTTGATTCCCCAATTGAATTAAATTTTCTCTCTCTTTCAAGGGTGTTTCCATAGGATAAATATTCCCTTGAATACACGGGTTGAGGTCTCAATGGCTCATAATACATGGTTAATTCATAGTATAAATATTAGCTCGTGAAATGTCCTTTTACACCTTGCTTGAGAATCTAGAAGCACATTGGGAGAAGTAATGGTCCATGGGAAACATCTTACAATAGAAAATTTACTAAAATGTAAAATTCATGGGCCTTCAACATGTGCTTTGTGTTTTTTTAAATATTGAGACTCTGTTTGACTATTCATTGCCAAAGTACAAGTTTGGAAATTTTCTTTTCAGGAAATTTGGATTTTTTTTTTCCAGGAAGAAATTGAGGATAAAATAGTTCTACCCCACTCTTGGAATGCAATGTTTACTTCCTTAACCAATAATTATGTAGGACCATTTCATAATAAGATAATTTTAAAAAAGCATGTGGCTAGAAATGCCTAATTTTTGTCAGCAGGAAAATCTAGCTTGTCAAGAACGTTGCCATTTTTCAACCAAAAAACACATCCCCTAGAGAAGCAACTACCAAAACCTATGGTACCTATGGTCTCCTTATTGAATCAATTAAAAGTAAAGGGATAAAATGCCACAATATGATGATGTTGGAGTTAGAAGAAATGGATTGATTGCAATATGTGCTGATACAAGGTACTTCTATTTTAAGAAACATTAATCCAAATTTCAGTGCACACTTTATTTGGATTACATTTCTCTTGTTTTGGTTTGCTACAATTTTTAACATATAGTTTTTAAATGTGGGAAGAACTCCATGAAGTAACACATATACTATTTTAGAAATAAAAATTAAAAGAATATTTAATCATATATTGTAGGTTTTAATAATTTTTATGTCAAATTGTAATATTTTTCTTTTTTAAGAAGGTGGAAAGACCTATCATAACTTAGGTGTCAACCAATAGTGAGGACATTCAACTTGTATTTGCAATTGTGGGTTGACCCATCACTCTTAAAATCATATGTTAGTAGTCCTTATGGGGGAAAACTACAACTCTTCTCAAATGCCTCTAGGTCTTTGGATCTTAATATGTTTCCTTACATTTAAAGAAGATGAGATCCCAACGAATTCAGAGTAGTTTCAAGTGCTACTCCAAAACCAAAATTACAATCAAATTAATTATGTGATAATTTAAATTCAAAAATATTTTATGATTTTACATGACATGTTAACAATTGATTCCTTCTATACTTAACATGGAGTCAACATGTGGCATTTAAAATAATATAAATAATAAAAATATATTTCTATGTCATGTATAAATAAAAAAATTCAATG
>JASDQU010170346.1:5838-18857 GCA_032191745.1 Picea mariana | reverse complement strand
GTTCTTCGACTATGCTCCTTAAAGTGGTTTTCTCTTGTTCTCCTTTGGTCTCCATCTGTAAACTTGGCTATAATACCCCAAATTTTACTCTTGGAATTTTTGTAATTAAATTCTTAAATAATTTGAATGGATGCTTTATAACTCTGCCACATTGACACCATACCATGGTGATGTGAATATTGTACATCTTTTTGTTTTGCAATGAATAAAGAAGAATACCAAGATCACTTGAGCTTGAGTTCCTATAAGGGCTATCATACCACAAGAGGGGAAAGGTGAGGGGGTATAAGGGGGGTTTATTCCTAAATAATATACCTTATGCTACCTTGAGCTCTCACCCATTTTCAAATTTGAAATTGAAATAAAAAAGGTGTTAAGAGGAGTGGGGGGAACAAATCCCTTAATCTAGACCACAACTCCTAAAATTTAGAAAATTGTCTCCCCTACATTCTTGGAACTAGGAAGAGAAGTTGATTTTAAATTCTCTAGCCATTCTGCCTGAGGGAAATTTGAATGGGGAGAGGAGAGCTGTTAGAAAAAGAGGTGGATAAGAGTTTTGAGGGGTTAGACACTGGAAAAAGGGAGCCAACCCCATGAGAGACCAACCAACCATGAATAAAAGTTGGTAGCCTTGAGAAAAATCCAAGAAACTGTGGCAACTCTGTTGAAACTTGAGATAACAAACTATACCTTCTATGCACACACTGAATAACATGAGAAGGAATAATTTATGAGGTACTAGACAACAGAGAAAGGGATGCTCCTTGTGTTGTGTGGGGCAGGTATGTCGGTGCCTTAGTGTTAATCTATCATCAAGAAATTTGTAGAAGAAAACATTGGTTGAGTTCGAATTTCAGAGTTATTATCCATGTTAAATTTAGAGCATCTATTAAGTTTCTTTTCAATTTACTAGACAATAATAGCATATGCAGAATCACTGAGAGAAACACAATCACAAGATACACAACATTTATACTGGGAAATCCTCACGGGGAAGAAAACCCAACAAAAACTTCCTTAATATAGATTGTCAATACAATGCCAAGATAATAAACCAAACACTAGAGAATATCCAACAATGAGCAATGCACCTCTCTCTTCCTTCTTCCAGAAAATGGAAACTGTAGCTTCCTTCAAACTTGTGCACTAGATGAGTGACTTGAGTGAGTGAGGTAATGAGGCTCCTTCCACTCTTATTTACACTAGCTGGTAGGTGCTAGGGTGTTGTGTCTTCATCAAGAAAGGTTGACTTCTTCACTTAGTGGTTAAAACCACTTTCATTAGGTCTGGGGGACGACTTCTTAATTAGCAACATATAATTAGGGTTTGACCAATCCAAAAAAGGGGATTTGGTCTTATACAAAGCCCGACATGATCAATCCACAAAAGGGGATTGATATATAAGATAATAGCTCAATAATAAGTAGAATATTCTTTGCAGTTACAATATTTCAACACTCCCTATTAACAAGAAGGGTATTCTACAACATCATCAAGAGAGAGAGAGAGGGAAGCAACATCAACAACATCTGGAACACCGATTGGCATATCTATAAATCATCTAAAGTTTTTCTCATCATCAATCATATCATCATTCACAATATGGAGATGGAATGGCATCATCATCATCATTCACATCATGAAGCTGGAACCTAAAACATCAACATCAATTAGCATAAAAGCAATAACAACAGCATCAACAACATCATCATCAACAACATGAGGTTGGAGAAACATCATCACAACATGAGGCTGGAGAAACACCATCGCCACTGCACGAGGATGGAGAAACAACATCATCACAACATGATGCTGGAATAACATCATCATCATCATCATCATCATCATCATCATGGAGCAATAGAATGAGGCAGGTGTATCAACAACATTTTGTGGTACTCTGACAGTCCTTAGGGATCTGCCCAGAAATCATAAGATTCCCTAGGATATAAAATCCCAATGGAGCTACCACGTGGTACTCTGATAGACCGTCCTTACCAACCTTCGATATATGCCCAGGAATCATAAGATTCCCTAGGATTATAAAAATCCTAGAGGAGCTACCACTACTGACCACAACTATCATAAGCATGCATAGGTACTCTGACATACCATCCTTACTAGACCTTTGGGATCTATCCAAGGATGATCAGTCCCATAGGATATAAAATCCTAACTGAGCTACCTGTTGTTGGTCAGGATACCATAGTATCAACAACATCAAGCCCCCTTTCAAGGGAGGTCCTTTCGGATTATACCAAGCTTGTCTCTAAAGTGCTCAAACTTTACATGAGACAGAGGCTTGTTCAACACATCTGCAACCTGCCCATCTGTGCCAACATATTGGAGATTTATGTCTCCCCTCTGCACCATATCACTAATGTAGTGATACCATATTTCTATGTGCTTCGACTTATCATGGAACACATGGTTCTCTTTCATTTTTATGCAACTCTAGTTGTCACATAGAATCATGGTTTCTTCCATCTCCATATCAAATAGACTTGTCAACAACTTCTGAAAACATATGACTTCACAACGGGTAGAACATGCATCAATGTATTCTACTTATGTTGTGCTGAGAGGAATACTAGATTTCTTCCTACTCTGCCATGAAGTCACGGGTGACCCCAGACTGAAACAACATCCTGAAGTGCTCTTTATGTCAGAAACACTTCCAGCCCAATCTGAATCAGTATAACTAGTCAGTCTGAAGTCATGATCTCCATTATAACAGAGACCAAAGTCCAACATACCCTTAAGGTATCCCATCACATGTTTTGCAACAACAAGGTGAACACGTCTGGGCTCTACCAAATACTGACTCAAGGTGTTCATAGTAAAACATATATCTGGCCTGGTATTCGTCAAATACATCAATGATCCAATGATCTATCTGTACAGTGTAGCATCAACCAATTCTGACGAAGTATCAACCATGAGCTTCAACTTTGTTTCCATGGGTGTGTTCATGGATTTACACTCCAACATATCAAACCTTTTCAGTATTTCAACTGCATACTTCCCTTGGTTAAGGAAGATCTTCTCTGGGATCTGCCAAACCTTAAGAACTAAGAAATAATGCATTAGGCCTAGGTCTTTCATCTCAAATTTTGCAGCGAGCTTCTTCTTACAATCAGTGAAGAGATTTTATTCTCATGTTAAGCATAAGTCATCCACATACAAAAAAAATATAACATGCTCATCATTCATAACCTTTAAGTAAAGGTTAGAATCAACTTTACTCTTGGTAAAGCCCAAGCTCATCATAAAACTTTCAGTTCTTCCATACTAAGCTCTAGGATCTCACTTCAATCCGTACAAAGCCTTATTCAATCTGCAGACATGTGTCTTACTGTCTTCAACTTCAAACCCTTGAGGTTGTTCTATATACACTTCTTCTTCAATGACACCATTTAATAAGGTTGTTTTCACATCCATCTAGTGTAACTTCCACTTCATCTTAGCTGCAAGGACTATGATGGTTCTGATAGAAGTGTATCTGGATACAGGAGAAAACGTATCTTATAGTCAATGCCTTCCTTTTGAGAAAATCCACGACCTACAAATATTTCTTTATTTTTTTCATTACTTCCATCAACAACATGTTTTATCTTGTATAACCATTTGGAAGATACCACATCTTTGCTCTTCGGTCTGGGAAATATTTCCCATACATCATTCTTTATAATGGATTGGTATTCTTATGTCATTTCATATGCCCATTCTTTCTTTTGAATGGATTATTCAAATGATCCAGGTGGATATCGGTGGCCACCCACCTTTTCCAACTGGCTCAAAACAGTTTTCTGGAAATTTTGGTAATTTACTATTTTTAGCAGTTTTTAACTTTTGGGGCCATTTTGAGGGCCTAAATGAATGTTTTTTATGATCGAGCTTCTCAATAATAACTGAAGGCTCTGAGTGATCCCCCAAAATGAATATCCTCTATGATACCTTTCCAACGAGCTATCGTCCTCCCCAAACGAAGATCGTATGCGAAAGTTATGACCCCATGAAGTTGATACACCAAAATACCCAAAATGTGGTCCACAAAACTGTTGGCTTTTCATCTTTTGGGGTTAGGGTTTTGGATTTTATTTATGATAAAAAGGACCTTGGAGCCTCATTGTAATATCATCTTCTCACAGATGCAAGTAGCCGTCACATCTCTTCTTAGAGATAAGCTTCCACCATTCTAGCGAGTCTTTCACTCTATATTTTACAGTCTTTGTACATTTTCGCCCATTAATAGAAACTTGTGTATTACTGTATATATGTGTTTATGGTTGCATCTATGATACATTTCTATTATAATATTGGATATATGAGATATCTTTGTACATTTCTTTATTATATCTCCTCTCTCATTTCGTGCCGAAAATAATTCGGATCAATGGTATCATAGCAGGCTGCTCTTGATCATTTTTTTCAATGCATGTCCTTGACAAGGTCCAAGTATAGAAAGTTGGGTATCACAGTTGTCTCTCTTGAATAAAATCTCTCTCGCATGCCCAAGAAACCCTCCATGGCGAAAGAAAAGAAAAACGACAGAGCAGACGATTCTATCAATCTGTTGCTTGAGAAAGCTCTCAAGCGACAGATGGACGAAATGATGGAGAATTTTTTCCACATCCTTCAACGTCTACCGATAGCAACAAGAAAATATTCATCAAACAACCACTTTGGAAGCACCTCTCCTTTCAAGGTATAGTTTAATTTTGATATTCCCATATTTGAAGGTCAGATAGATGCAGATTCCCTAGACAAATGGTTAAATCTGCTAGAAGCTTATTTCTCTGTTCACCATTTTTCTGATAGGGAAAAGATCACCTTCACACTCCTTAAAGCCCTCCCCCATGTCGAAAATTGGTGGGAAACTTACTGGAAGAAAAGTTCCATAGAAGATTCTGGAATATATGGGGCCGATCCCACTTGGGATTTTTTTGTGAACGCAGTAAAGGAATAATATTACCCCGTTGGAAAATATGGGGACCAATATATGAGATAGACCACACTGTGACAAGAGAGGGGCCAAGAAGTTATAGAGTTCACCAATACCTTCCATACCTTGCGCACCAATATGGGTATCAAAGACTCTGAACAAAATTTGGTTTTGAAATACTGTGGGGCTCTACACAGATACATCCAAACTTAAATGGATTTTCTGGACATCTCATCACTCGGTCCTGCTTATCGATATGCTATTAAAATCAAGAAAACAAATAAGCACTAGAACAAACAGGAGTTCGAGGCTGCAAATTTGCAACAACCAAATTATGATAAAACCAACCCTAACAATTAGTCTCCTGAAAACCAGTCCAAGCCATAGGAAAAGAAGGGTCACGGGAAGACGAAGAAGGACTCTGGAAAATGGTGCGATTTCCACAAAATCCCCTGGCACAACACCGATGAATGTTTCTCAAAATAGTCATTAGTGGTCGAAATCTAAGACAAGGAGCCGAACCCTGATTCAAAAAATACTCACAGAAGACAGATCATCAATGCAGACCCCACTATTATTTCCGCGACCGAAACAATTCAACTAGAAGAACAAAGAGATCCTGAAGAGGGGGAACACCTTTTTCATTCATAGATGTGGGTGAAGGGGACCCCGCTGCATTTTATTGTTGATAGCAGAAGCCAGAAGAACCTCATCTCAACGGAGGTCATCAAACAGTTGTGATTGTTGAAAACACCACACCCACAACCATACAACATCGGGTGGCTTCGCCAGGGATGAGATCTTCGTGTCAGCCAACAGTGTCGATTGTCATATGGCATCCATCCCTTCAAGGATGAGGTATTATGTGATGTTTCCCCACTGGATGTTTGTGATGTTCTCTTGGACCAACCATATATGTGGAAGCACCATGCTATATGTGAGTCACGATCCCGTAGTGTCATTTTTACTATGGGGGGTCATCTATATAGGATACAAGAGGTGTTTCTAACTACTGTCCCACCTAAACAATGCCACAAGGTAGTATCTCATACTACAAAATTTAGCTTCTTCACAATCTGTTTAAAAGGTGAACAAAAGGATATTGCAAACACTACAATCTTGACCCAAGCACCGTCTATCCAACAGAAGTAGGTCGAAGGGACTGTAACAAAGCACAAATATTCTTTCTACACACATGCATCTCAAGTAGCCAGACTAGTTAAAAATGTCCAACCTTCCAACCACAAGTTCATGACAACCTTCAACAAGCTAAGCAATGCAACTTCTCCAACAAGGCAAGCAACTCATGAAGATGCAGATTCAACAAACGCTTTTCCCTCTCCCCCAGGCACTCAACGCAATGGAGAAAATTTCTTGCTAAGGATGGAGGATTGGTCCAGGTGGATATCGGTGGCCACCCACCTTTTCCTATTGGCTCAAAACAATTTTTTGGCAATTTTGGTAATTTACTATTTTTAGCAGTTTTTAACTTCTGGGGCCATTTTGAGGGCCTAAATGAAGGTTTTTTGGGATCAAGCTTCTCAATTATAGCCAAAGGCTCTGATTGAGCCCTCAAAATGAATATTTTCCAACGAGCTATCATGCGACTTAAATGAAGATCATATGCCAAAGTTACGCCCTCGGGAAGTTGATACACCAAACTACCCAAAACGGGGTCCACAAAACTGTTGGCTTTTCATCTTCCAGGGTTAGGGTTTTGGATTTTATTTATGATAAAAAGGCCTTTGGAGCCTCATTGTAAAATCATCTTCTCACAGATGCAATTAGCTCTCACATCTCTTCTCAAAGATAAGCTTCCACCATTCTAGCGAGTCTTTCACTCTGTATTTTACAATCTTTGTACATTTTCACCCATTAATATAAAATTGTGTATTACTGTATATCTGTGTTTATGGTTGCATATCTTATATATTTATGTTAAAATATTGGATATCTGAGATATATCTATACATTTATTTATTATATCTCCGCTCTCATTTCATGTCGAAAATAGTCTGGATCAGTGGTATCAGAGCAGGCTGCTCTTGATCATTTTTTTCAGTGCATCTCCCCGACGAGGTCCGAGTATAGCAAGTTGGGTATTGAGCTTATATCTCTTGAAGAAAATCACTCTCGCACGCCCAAGAAACCCTCCATGGAGGAAGAAAAGAAAAATGACGGAGCAGGCGATTCTATCAATCTATTGCTTGAGCAAGCTCTCACGCGACAGAGGGATGAAATGATGGAGAATTTTTCCCACATCCTTCAATGCCTGTTGATAGCAGCATGCACATCTTCATCAAAAAACCACTTTGGAAGAAACTCTCCTTTCAAGGTATAGGTTAATTTTGATATTCCCGTATTTGAAGGTTAGATAGATGCAGATTCCCTAGACAAATGGTTAAATATGCTAAAAGGTTATTTCTCTGTTCACCATTTTTCCGACAGAGAAAATATCACCTTCCCACTCCTCTTTATTGACAGAAGACAATAAAGAGAAGAAGAGTTGGTGGACGTAGCCCTGGGCTGGGGGTGAACCATGTATATCCTATGTTGTGGTTGATTTGTGCATTATGGTTGTTTTATGGTTCATATGATTAATTCTTATTGCAATGAAGTATGCTTAGATGAATATGATATCTTAGTGCCTAATGATGTGAATAAGATGCTAGATATGATCTATGTTGATGTGATTAGTGCTTGAATGTGTTGAATCTTGTTGAATAATGTGTTGCGCTGTAATTAGGGTTTATCTACACTGTAGACAAAGAATAAGTACTAATGAATGACAACTGCTAAGTGCTCTGTTAAGGTGTTGTAATCACACATTTGTATCCCTGCTAGGTTGCAGACATCTAAGTCCTGCAACCACCCCTGTGTTATAACCCTAATTTGCACCAGACATGCTTACCTGACATCAGGCCATCTCATACGCCTTCTTTGCCAAGCCAGTACCAAACAAATCTTCTTAAAAACACCCTTTTTAAAGGCCCACATGCCCTGCTCTACTACAACCTGTGTGTACACTCTAGCTGACTCACTACAGCCTGCGTGTACCTACAAAAGCATGAAAAAAGGAAAGTTGCTGACAGAAAACATAGCTTTGGGTACATTAACTAAACCTTTCGGCCATGCATGGCCGATCATTCGATCAAATACCTAGCTCCTTCTAGCCTATAAAAGAAGGGGTAAGGGTCCCATTTGAAAGGAGGAAAATCATAGTAAAGAAACTATACTCAATTGAGCACTCCCCTTGTCCCAACCTTTAGCCTTCCTTGTGCAAAGAGAAATATAGAGAAAAGCAGTTGGAGGACAGTTGAAGAGGCACCCAGGACCAGTTTCGAGGAGCAATGTCGACCACATATTGTAAGTTTACTCTTGTGAAGATTAATACAAAAAGGAATACTTTTCCTGTCCTACCATATCATGTGTTCAAGTTGAATGTTTATTTTATGATGTTGTCACAACTAACCCAACAATTAGTATATGAAATGCATGTTCACATCTTTTTGTTTGTTCATGTGTGAATGAAGGTCAGCTTTGGGAGGAGGCTTGCAATCAAAGAGCGAGTGAAAGCAAAGGGATCAACATCAAACAAAGGACTTAAGGTAGAGTCACCGAATCTCATTTACACCTTTGTATTGCATGAATGTGGGGTTTTGTGTTGGGAGAATAGGAAAGAGTAGAGGCCTTTGAAATGGTCATTTTCTGCATGCATGATTATAGCCCTTAAATGCTAAGTCCATAGGAGGGATTCCCACCCACAACAGAATTGGCAACCATATTGGGGATCTCTAGGGTTTTCTGGGAGTCTTTTTTGGGTATTTTAAAAAATTTGTTTCATTACTTGTTTTTAGAGTTTCTGCAAAAGTCTGAGCTAGCAGGGATTCTGGTCTTCCATACTAGTTCTTCTCGCTTTCTTTGTTTAGCTACATTTTTTTTACGAGAGTCACAGAGGTACACATAGCCTGAACAAGGCCTGCATGCATGTACCTGTGCCCTACCCACACAACCCAGTGCACATGCTAGCTGAGGAAGTGTCAGTTGCGTGTATGGTTTCAGAAAATTTCTTTTAGAGAGGCAGTCATCCTCTTCCCTGTCAGAAGTGATCCTTCTCAGGGGTTTTCTGGAACTCATTACGGTCTCTGTTTTTTTTCAGTTCATAGCTTAGGTTTCACCTCAGATTGGTTTTGATCTAGGAAATTTTCCTCGAATTGTTTTCTTTTTTCTGTCAAAGTAAGTTTCTGAGTCTTCAAGAGATTTTGGTTCTCAATACCAATAGTCTCTGCCAGTGTTTGATTGCTTGTTTTTTCATTTGTGAAAAGTTGCAGAGGTACAGGCGGCCTGCATAAGGTCTGCATGCGTGTACACGCGTCCTGACCTTTTACAGCTCGCATGCACACGCTAGCTGTTGAACTGTCAGCTGCGTGGCTGTTGAGAAAATTTTTGTTTAAGGAGAGGCAGTCATCCTTTTCCTTGTCATGAGTTATACCTCTCAGGGTTCTTGGTCTCCATCATAGCAGTCAACAACTTAGGTCTAATCACAACAATAACTTTCTTTTTCATTAAGAAGTTATCCTAAAATTTGTTTTCTTCCATAGGGTTTTTAGACAAGTGTGAGAGTCTGTTTTCATCAGTTTGTGTGTTATTGTCAGTGACTCTTTGCGATCTGCGCTTAGGCCAGAAGTTTTCTTGGTCTTTACTTGTCGTCATTTTTCCTTTTTTGCTTTGCGAGCATTAAATAATAATAAAAAAAAACTCTTTTATTTCTTGGTTTGGTTAAGTAGTTATTGGTTTGAATTAATAACCAGAAAAAGTTTTTCTTTCATAAGTTCTCAGTTGTTTACTTAGGACAATAAGTAGCTCGTAGTCGAGCGAAATCCTATTTTGATTTTGCTGTTCAAAGATCTTAGAAAAAATTTTAGTTTGAAAAGTTGATCAAGAATTGTGTCAAGAAGAAGTTATTTTGTTTCCAGCTTTCTATTTATTTTTTTTTCGTCTCTTAAACATCATTAGTTTCACTTTCATAACCTTTGAATTAAGAAAAGCCATAAAAAATTAATGATTAATTAAAATCAACTAGACTTTATGTTTGTAGGGTCCATCAATTAGTCTAGGCTAGAGCCTTGATTTAGGTTGGAGAGGAAACTCTTCAAGGCTGCAAAAAATACATAAGAGTCTGTGCTAGGGAGTGTTAAAAGTCCAGTATCGTGAAATTTATCCGGGACCCCCCTCTAACACAGGGGCTAAACACGAGGTCATGTGCGGAAAGGTAGCAGAGATAACCCCTCCAAAGCCGGACCAATCATAGTGGATAACACATATAGAGGGCTTGTCTTGGGATTCCGTCGATCGCATTTTCCATGGAGCTTCGTGGGTCTCGAATCCGTTCGAGGTCCTCAGTTGTCTTCTAGACCACTTGCTTTTGATACCCTTGACAAGTTTCGGGCTTGATACCTTGCTCATTTTGGTCTACCCGATTGTCGACTGTACCCACTTGGTGACTGTTTGTGTGCTGGCAACCTAGTTGCCTATCTTTTTTAGAGACATACACAGGTGACTGCGGGGTTATACCACGGTCCCTAGATCAGACATCGGGCCACTCTTTGCAGAGTATACCCGGAGGGTGCTTCCGGGTTCGAGTTTCACTTGCACCAATAAGTTGCTCTAGTGTTGGTTATTGTAACTGTTCTTCCAACTAGTATAGTGTTTACTTGTTTTATCTTGTAGGGAATTTTTTTCTAGTGTGTGATGGTTTTGAATGAATAGAAAGCCCTAGTGTTTCTTTGATCTTCTCACACAGTGGAGGATCACGAGCTTCACCGATCACGAAGGCTTCTTGGCTTGCCACCGGTTACACTGGAGCCACCCCCACCACCGCTAAGGCGAAATCTAGACCAACAAGGGTCTTTTGAAGTGACCGGGTCACAGGAAACTGTGCCCGACCAAAATCCAGAGGAAACAACCATTTTAGACCTTGGAGCGGAAGCTCTTAGTCCATCCGAAACTCCAACCACTGATATTTTGGTGCCCATCATCGTACAGATTTATCCTTACGAGTGCCAGACAGTGTCGCACGCAGAAATGGAAACAAACTTCGCCACTTCTTCCCAGAATTCTCCTATTCCCACTACGACTGTCACCACAGGGGGTGTTCCACCTCCTAACCCATTTTCGCCAGTCTGAGCCACCATGGTCTCGATTGCCTCTACCTCGAGCAGTGGTCCAATCCCGTCTTTGGCGGCGGCCACTTCTCCTTTCACACAGAGTGTGACATGCCCCCCGTTCTCATATGGGATGCCTAACTCAGGTACAAGCCCTGTACTCTCCTACTCCACTTTACATACTTTAGGTCTAGGGACAAGGATCTCTAACGTTCCTCTGCAAGGACCCATTGGGGGCACTTTAGCTCCTTTTAACGCTTTCCCTTACAAGGGAGGTCATATACCTCCTTCATCCCCTTCGCTTGGCGGCGCCCACCATCAATCCGCTGGGCCACACGCACACCATATTTCATTTGGAGCGGGGAGTCAAGGACCACCTTCTCATAATATGCCACTAGGTTCGACACCGTTTCATTTGTTTGGTGCATTTGGTAACAACGCTTTCTCATCAACTAATTTCTTGACTGGGGGAAACCCCGGTTATGGACAACCTAATCCTATGCAGGGTACTATTCCTACACAAGGGGAAAACCTAGGAACTTCTTCCACATTAGGACCTTGGAATTCTTGGCAGGGATCAGTTCCCTCGTCAAAAATGTCGATCGGGGGAAACTCTTTTCACAACCAATGGAACCTCGGGCAAGGTGTAGTACCTATGCCCTAATCCGTATCAGCATGGGGCAACCCTTCCCAAAGTCCTCCGAATGTAATGCACACCCAACCATCTACATCCTATTTCGGGAATCAACTGATGATGTCTCCTCAAATGCAGAATCCATATGCTGGTCATGGCCATGGTTTTTACGAGAACCCAGGCCAACAACCCAACTTTTCCTGGCAACGTGGTGCCATTCAAACTCCAGTCCCCTTTTTCCATGGTTATCACCAAAAACCCAATCTACCTTTCCTAGAAAACTTGCACTTTCTAGACTTAATAAGGTTGTTGAATGACCCTATCTGTCATGATCCATGTTGGCCCCCTATGCCGACGAAGTTTCCTTCGGACATACCAAAGTTCGAAGCCAAACCTAATAAAGATCTAGGAGATCATGTGACTACTTTTCACCTTTGGTGCTCATCTAATTCGTTGAAATATGACTTCGTACAGTTGCGATTGTTTCAACGTACTCTCATTGGGAGTGCTACGAAATGGTACATTGAGCTTGACCTCTCAAGATACTCTTCCTTCGGCGAATTGGCTATGGCTTTCCTAAACCATTTCCAATTACCTGTGAGATATGATGCTGGCACTGAATTGATGGCCAATTTTGAACAAACAAAGGCGGACCATATCTCTGATCACATCCAAGAATGGAGACACCGAAAGAGTTTGATTAAGGTGCTAGTCCCACCAACATTCTTTCTTGAGTGGTTCCTTAAGTTTTTGGTCCCACAATTATCCAAACATGTCATGACATTGGGAGTGTTTACTAAAGAAGATGCAATCATGAAAGCTCAACAGCTTGAGCTAATCTATTCTTAGTCCAGTCTACTATACTAGATATTTCCATATGTGCCATGATCAATACTTGATAAAACCAAACAGAGATTTGGACCACATGCCGATGGTATTGTTGGTTCAGCAGAAACAAAGCCTGCTGAAGAACTGATGAAACAATTGCAGCAATTGTCCATACAACACAAAGCAGCCAACTAGACAACTGTTTCGGCTGCTCCCCCTACCCAAACATTGGATGTACACAGCGTGCAATCGACAAATCCAAAGGCCACCTATCATCCTGATGGAAAGAAGAAACAATGTAATAAGGGTAAGGGGGATAAGAAACTCACTAATAATGTTGGCGGGGGCAACACCGAAAAAAGGAAGTCGAGGTATCCATGTAATCTGTGCGCGAAAGACCACCCGACTCATCAATGCCCTCGGCTTGTAGAGGCCCAAAATTTATTGT
>JASDQU010170342.1:0-21206 GCA_032191745.1 Picea mariana | reverse complement strand
TCAGAACCATCACTTTCAACGTGACCTACGCCTTTCACGGGTGGATGTGACCAAATTTGATGGCTCGGACCCCATTGGTTGGGTAACCCAAATGGAACATTATTTCTCTTTATATGACATTACAGATGACTTGTCCAAACTCCAATATGGTGTTCTCCATCTAAATCAAGAACATTGGCAATGGTGGCAATGGAGAAAAAATTATCATCAAGGATATATTGCTTGGACACACTTTGTGGCAGAGCTTTATGAACTCTTTGACACTGATACCAACTATTTGGGTCGTTTGACAAATTTGAAACAATTAGGAATAGTGGAAGACTTTATAGCTTCCTTTGAGCACCTGGCTTTTAGAACAGAGGGATTGTCTGATGCCTTTTTCTGAGAGTGTTTTATCAGTGGCCTCAAGGATGAGATTTGGGCCCATGTCTTCATGGCTCGGCCTCAGAGTTGGGTGGAGGCTACTAAAAGAGATAAAGAAGCAAAACAGTTTGTATCTTCTCAAAACCGAAAACCCTCCTTTATCCCTCGCCCTAAATCAGTAAATCCCACTACTCCCTCTACTCCACTAAAGATCCAAAAATTAACCAGGGATGAAATGGTTGAACGCCAACTCAAAGGCCTTTGTTATAATTGTGATGATAAATATTTCCTGGGCCACAAATGTAAAGAAAAAAATATTTTTATGGCCATCTCTGAGGATATTTCAGAAGAGGATGTAGAAACTCCCCTTGTGTCTGAGTCACCTGAATCCACTGACATAACCCCTCCCTCAGACCCTCCCGAAGTAGAACCGGTCATTTTCCTCAATTCTCTCATTGGCTTCTCCACTCCCCAAATCCTCAAGATATTCGGTTACATCAAGCATCGGAAGGTCATCATTCTAGTTGATAGTGGCAGCACCCATAATTTTATTCATCGCCGCATCGCCCAAGAAACTCATTGCTACATTCATGCCGTCAATAATTTCCAAATCATGATTGCCAATGGTGGTTCCATGAAATGTGGAGGGTGTTTTGAAAATGTGTGTCTCCAAATTGGTGACTACCACCTGAAATCCCATATGTTTTTTATCGACATGGGAGATTGTGACATTGTGTTGGGTGTAGACTGGCGAAGGACCTTAGGTCCCATTCTCATGGATTTTAAAGACTTAACCATGCAATTCAACCAGGAAGGCCACCAATATAAGTTCCAAGGCATCACCATCGGTTCACCTGAGATCATTAGTTCCCATCGCATGGAAAATCTGCTCAAAAAAGGTCACTTGGGTGTTATCGCCCAACTCCATGCCATACAGGCCACAGAGACACCCTCAATCCCGCAAGACCTCCAAGCCATCCTTTCCAAACATCAATTGGTATTTTCCACTCCCCAAGGACTCCCTCCTTCCCGTGGTGTTCATGATCATTCCATTCCCCTTGTACCCGAAAGCCTTCCTCCCAATATCCATCTGTATCGTCACCCCTTTTCCCAAAAAAATGAAATTGAGAAAATGGTCCAGGAACTCCTTAATGCAGGTGTTATCCGCCCTAGTACGAGCCCCTACTCTTCTCCTGTGGTCATGGTCCTGAAGAAAGAAGGTTCTTGGCGAATGTGTCTTGACTTTTGTGCCCTCAACAAACTTACCATCAAAGACAAATTCCCCATTCCTATCATTGATGACCTCCTCGATGCATTGAGTGGCGCCCAATTCTTCACTAAACTTGATCTTTGTTCGAGCTACCATTAGATAGGTATGAAAGAGGCAGACATTCCCAAGACTTCCTTTAGAACTCATGAGGGCCACTATGAGTTTTCGGTCATGCCTTTTGCCCTATGTAATGCCCCCTCCACCTTCCAAAGACTCATGAATCATGTCTTCCGTCCTTTTCTTCTCCATTTTGTCTTAGTTTTCTTTGATGATATCCTCATCTATAGCAAAATCTGGATAGACCATCTTGCTCATGTGGATCGAGTTCTCCATCTACTCTCTCAGCACCAACTTTTCCTGAAACAGTCTAAATGTGCTTTTGGCGCCTTAGAAGTAGAATAATTGGGTCATCTAGTTGGCAAGGATGGCATCAAGGTGGATCCTCAAAAGATTAAATCTATGCAAGACTGGCCTCACCCAAAGACTCTTAAGAGCTTGCGTGGATTTCTGGGCTTAACAGGGTATTATCGCAAGTTTTTAAGAATTATGGGAAGATTGCAGCACCTCTCACTGCTCTCCTCAAAAAGAACTCTTTCACTTGGACTCCAGCCGTTGCTCAAGCTTTTCAAACCTTGAAGATGGCCATGTGCACCACTCCAATCCTCTCCCTTCCCGATTTCACAACGACCTTTGTGTTGGAATGTGATGCCTCAAGGAAAGGAATTGGTGTTGTCCTTATGCAAGAGGGTCGACCTTTGGCCTTTACCAGCAAGCAACTATCTGAAAGAAATCTGGGCAAATCCATCTATGAAAAGGAAATGCGGGCTATTTTGCATGTCATTGATCTATGGCACCCTTATCTATTGGGGAAATGTTTCCAAATTAAGATAGACCATCAAAGCCTCAAGTATTTTCTGGAACAATGCATTTCCTCCCCAGAACAACAAAAATGGGTGACTAAAATCTTTGGATATGATTATGAGATCATTTACAAGAAAGGCAAAGACAATGTGGTTGCGGATGCACTTTCTCGAAAATATGAAGATGAAGGATTCCTTTTTTCTCTTTCATTCATTGTACCAGATTGGCTCCAAGACGTTCGCCAGGAATGGCTACAAGATCCCAAAAGTTCGCAGTTGATCCAAAAATTGCAGTCCAATGCTCCAGCTTCCCCAAGGTACTCTTGGCTCCATGATGAACTTTGATACAAAGTCCATTTGTATTTAAGAAAACAATCAAATCTTAAATCCACGGTACTTTATGAGCTTCATGCTACACCCACAACAGGGCACTCCAAGTTCACCAAAACCTATGACATGGTCAAACGTTCCTTTTTCTGGGATGGTATGAAATAGGACATTCGTAATTTTGTAGTTGAATGTGATGTGTGCCAACACAACAAGGGAGAAACAGTCAAATCTCTGGGCACACTACAACCGCTCCCAATTCCACCTGCTATTTGGAAGGATATCTCTATGGATTTTATTACCGGCTTACCCAAATCGGGAAATAAATCCGTCATCATGGTGGTTGTTGATCTCCTTTCCAAGTATGCTCATTTATGCGCCCTTCAACACCCATTTACAGCATCCACGGTGGCTCACGTTTTCATGGATAAGGTCTTCAAGCTTCATGGCATGCTGCACTCTATTGTTTATGATCGCGACCCAAATTTCACAAGCAATTTTTGGCAAGAACTGTTCCAGATACAAGGCACCGAATTGCATCTCAGCACAACTTATCATCCCCAGACTGATGGCCAAACAGAAGTTGTCAACAAGTGTTTGGAAACATATTTGAGGTGTTTTTCCTCGGAAAAGAAAAATCAGTGGGCTCAATGGTTACCTCTACTTCAATGGTGGTACAACACTTCATACCATATAGCTACACGCATGACTCTTTTTGAAGCGGTATATTGACAGAAGCCACCTTCAGTTCTCTCATACTTACCGGGTGCCTCGAAGGTCCAGGAACTTGACCTAACACTTACAGCTCAAGAGGCTATTCTCCGTACCCTCAAAGAGAATTTGGTCATGGCACAGAATCACATGAAGCAATAAGCAGATCAAGGTCGCTCTGAACGTCAATTTGCAGAAGGGGATCAGGTGTTTCTTCGACTACAACCTTACAAGCAAACTTCCCTCAAGGCCAAGTATTGTCAAAAGCTAGCACCCAAATTTTATGGTCCTTATATTGTTCTCAAAGGTGTGGTACAAATAGCCTATCAGTTATCTTTTCCCATCCATTCGAAGCTACATCATATTTTTCATGTTTCATGCTTAAATAAGGTGATTGGAGCTAAGTGCCAAATTGAAACCAACCTTCCAGAGTTAGCTGAAGAAGGATCCATTTGGCTACAGCCAAAAGTAGTTTTGGACCAGCGTGAGCGTCGCCTACATCAGAGAACCATCAAGAAAGTACTAGTCCAGTGGATAGATACAACTCCAGCAGACGCCACTTGGGAACCAACTACCATTCTGCAGCAATTTCCTTAGCTCAAGCCTTGAGGACAAGGATTTTTTTAAGGGGGTGAACATGTTAGGGTCCTAACCCGCACATAGGTAGAACAATATATTTGGATGTAATAAAGGTCAATATTAATAAGGCCTTTCAATAAAATAGAATAAGGCGGATGTAATAATACCTAATAGAAGCTTCCTCTTCTAGAAGGATCTTCCTCTAGATGCTTCTTTTTAGTATAAATAGGAGTCAAGGGTATGAGAACCCTAGCTTGGATAATATTGTAATAGAGCGCTGCTCAACTGGAGGTTGCCCCCTCGAAGAGGCCTGTGAACATTTCTTTCAGAATCAAAGTGTTATTTCTTTTGTTGTTATTATATCATTTCAATTCTATTGTGGTGATTGTTCTAGTTATATTGTTGTTATTCTGTCGTTTCTAGCATTTTATTTATGTTCTGCATACTTTTTATATCTGATATATTACATTATTTGCAGGGGTTATTTTGCTTGTATCCTGGGTCATATAGGAGTCAGACAGCACACAACCTTTATGGAATATTACCTCTCCGAGGGTATCTGACCGACTAGTTGTTAGGCCTACGAGGGCCCTTATAACTAATTATGTTACCTCCAAACTTCAGCAGGAAGTCTCAGGTCCCTCCTGGACGAGGCATACCTTATTTAGCCAGGGAGGCCACTCAGCCACTTTAGCCCATTTGCATGCATATTGGCTGTTTGAATTTTTGGTATGCTCTTTTATTACTAATTGGCCTTAGGATATCTTTTTATTTGTTGAGAGTCATAAGTCATCGTGAAGTCAGCCCAGCTTCCTCGCAGGTCCCGTCAATTGTTACAGTTACCACCGGTTTTCTAGCTATTGCCTTCTAAAAGGCGTGGAGTTATCGGGAGTGGTACACACACATCCACTTTTCATACTTGTGATCCCACAAGGATTAGTACTGAGTCTAGTCTTCAGAACACTAGGAGTTCATCAACTCCCAATCCCACTATAGTTAATTTCACTCCTTCGACACCTGTAGCCACTACAGTTGTAGTGCCAGAGGCCTACACTGGTACTATGGCTCGACCCGTAGTCAATGCTTTGTCTCTTGCCTCTAACCCTTTTGGGGGTTTTGTCCGTTCGTTGAGTTACAATGTTCAGACCATCCCCATGGCTACTAGTCCATTTTCTTATGGTATGCCGAGTTTCACTTCACAGTTTTCGACTGCCATCCCATTTGCTGGCCATAATGCTAGCCTTGGACTTGGGGACCCTACACCTCCTTACACTCCTTTTCCATTTGGTAGCTCTCATGTTCCCCAAGCAAATCCTAATGTAGGAAGTTTCCCCTCCCTTAACCTTGGGTCTAATCCTTCTAAGGCTGGATGGAACAACCAAGTTGGCGGACAAATTCCGCCCTATATCCCTATCCCCTCGGTGCCAAATTTGACCAATACTTTTGGCATAAAGAATCCACTTCAATCCTCCAGATTCCCACTCAGAGGAGGTCAGTCTTATGTTTTGGGCACCCCCCAACCTGGATCTAATCCATTTGGGGACAGTTTTAACAACCCTTAGTTTGGAGCTAATCCAACTGGGGGAAATTTTCATAACCCTTATCAAAACATTCCTATTGGAATGATGCCCAATCCTTCTTTCACGAATCCGCTTGGAGGAGGGTATTTTAATTCTAGACAAGGTTCTGGTCCTTACCAGAATCCTGGATGGAACGCAACTCCTAATACTCAGTCTTTTACGGGAGGCTGGTGTCAGGTGTCGCAACCTCGTATTCCCATTCTGGCCACGCTTAATCTACCAGATTTGTCTAAACTAATGAACGACCCGGTGAGTCATGATCCCACATGGCCCCCTATCCCCACCAAGCTACCGTCAGACATTCCAAAGTTTGAGGGTAAGAATGGCGAGGACCCTGGTGATCACGTCACTTCTTTTCACCTCTGGTGCTCATTGAATTATTTGAATCACGATTCTATTAGATTACGATTGTTTCAGTGCACTCTTATTGGGATTATGTCACAATGGTATATTGAGATACCTAGGGGGGACATATGGGTCTTTTCAACAGTTAGTGCTAGACTTTCTTAACCATTTTCAACTACCCATTCGTTACGATGTTGGCCTTGAACTTTTGTCAACTTTACGCCAGGGTACCAGCACTCATATTTCAGACCATATCCAGGAATGGTGTAGGAAAAGATGGTTAGTTAAGACTCCCATTCCCCTAGCCTTTCTTTTAGAATGGTTTTTAAAGTCTTTGCACACTCCTATTTCAAAGGACATTGCTACTTCCAAATTCTTCAACGAGGAAGAGGCCATTTTTAGAGCTAAGTCTGGGATGTTATACCACCTTCTTCCCGACGCACCGCGGTCGAATCATGATCCTATATAGAGTCTTAGGCCCCATGCTGATGGCATTGTGGGGTCCACTAATGTAAATTATGCAAACTCGGCAACAAAGTTTGTCGGAGGAACAGCTTCATCTGAATCCTCCAAACCCACCCAATCGGTAGATGTACATTCTGTGCAGTTGTCGAAAAACCCAAATGGTGACCAGCGACCAGATGGGAATAAATGGAAAGATCGAAATAATCGTAGAGGTGGGAAGAATAAACCCAAGGACAAGAATAATAATGGAAAATAGAACGATAATGCTGGAGAGGGAAAGAAAGAAAATCGTAAGGTTAAGTTTCCTTGTAAACTTTGTACTGATGATCACCTTACACACTTATACCCCAAACTTGCGGAGGCTACGAGGCTTTTAAATCTTCCACCCTCTATGATAACAAATCCTTTTCCTCACAACCATCACTTAGCCTTGAGTTCTTCAAACGCCGAAAATGTGCCTAGTGGGAGTCAAAACCCACTATCGCAAGATGGCAACCGTGTTTGTATCAATATGGTCGACGCAAAAATCGATATAGCCGCTTGCTCTCGAGATTACGGATCTTCAAAATCTAGTACCAACCTAGAAGCTCCTCCTCCACCCCCAGAGACGAATTTACAGATCGATAAACTAGAGCCATCGCCTCGTATTCCAAAAGGAGTATTCAAGCACTCTACCCATAACCCTAATGCTAGAGCCGCTCAGAACTACTCTATTGTTGAGGATTTGGGCCAAACACCTTGTGCGATGTCTGTTTTGGAGGTACTCCAGACGTGTCCATCACAGAGAAATGCCTTACACTCTGCCTTAGGACCTCTAGAACCTAGTGGCTCGAAGATCATCAAGTTTGATGTCACGGATGTGAAGCCTCGCTTACCCTACCATGTGGCTTTCCAAATCCACGTGGGGTATTCTAAATATACCATCAAATGAGCGGTCATTAATGAAGGTTTTTCCACTTGCATGATGTCCGTAGTCTGTTGGAAAGCTATCGATTCTCCAACCCTTTCAAAGTCGTCAACCATGTTGATTGCATTTGACAGTCATTCCTTCCGCCCTCATGGTATTCTCCCCGCCTTTCCAATCCAGTTAGGTGGGAAGATGGTAGAGGTGGAAGTAGAGGTAGTTGATGCACCTCTTGATTATAACTTATTACTAGGTTGCAATTGGACTTATGCTATGGTTGTCGTCATATCGTTCGTTTTCTGCATGCTTTTTTTTCCTCATCAGGGAGAGATTATGACGATCAACCAATTATCCTTTCCGTACTCTAGCCCGAATGCATCTGTTGGACCGTCGATCCATGTGGTCGAAAATTATCATCCAGAAAATGAGAATATCAGTGTCGAAATGTATTCTTCCCTCATGGGTACTTTGGACTTCTCAGCACCGACTCACCATGTTTACGCCATGTCCAGTATGCCCTCTTCAGTAGAGAGGTCCATCCCTTTCCGCACTTCTCATTTTAATGACCCTTGGACCCTACCTTCTCCGACTTCGTCGATTGAAGGTCAGTCACATGCTGGCATGGCTATGCCACTATCGGTAGCTAAGATTTCATATCAAGCTATCCTTGACTCTTCTGCCAATCCTGATCTTGTTCCCTCATAGATGGTCGAAGAGGATCCAGTTCTTAAGCCCGTGTGGCGCCACTTCGTTATCTTGTTCACATGATTTCTTGGATGAGACTTTGCCTTAAGATGAAGCCATCCTTGAAGCCATGAATTTTTTCGAGAGACCTTGGGATGATATGCATCATCGATCTTATTTTCTCCCAAGTCTTGAAAGAATTGAGCAAGATGATTTTAGATCTACCCTGACTGAGATAGTCGGTCATGTCGTAGTTCCACTTGATACACATGGAATTTACGCCAAAGGGAATATGGCGAGTATTTCTCCTACCATCCAGATCGATATCTCTCGTACCCCTGGCAAGATTGAAAATGTAAATATAGGTGCAGATTGTTCACCAGAAGAGATTATGATCTACACCAACCTCTTCAAAGAATTTTGAGGCGTATTTACCTAGTCATATGAAGAGATGTCAGGAATCGACCCCCATATTGTCGAACATGAGATTAGGATGTACCTGGATGCTAAACTCGTTCGACAATGTCTTAGAGATGTTAATCCTGGGAAGGCCCCCGCTATTAAGGCAGAGGTAGAGAAGCTACTTAATGTTGGTTGTATCTACCCGGTTCCCTTGGGCCTTGACCGAATGGGTATCCAACCCCGTTCCCGTGAATAAAAAGCAAGGAACCATCCGTGTGTGTATGAACTTTCACGACCTGAACAAGGCCTGTCCTAAAGATAACTTCCCCATGCCTTTCATTAATCAGATTCTCGATGAGTGTGCGGGAAGCGAAATATTTTCTTTTATGGATGGATTTTCAGGCTATAACCAAATCCAGATCAAACCCAAAGACCAACATAAGACGACATTCATATGTCCTTGGGGCACATTTGCATACCGGAAAATTCCTTTCGGCCTGAAAAACACCAGAGAAACCTTTCAATGATCCATGACTTTTTCTTTTTATGATCTCAAACACATAGTCAAAGCTTACCTCAATGATCTTGTTGCTCATTTTCGCAAGAGAGTGGATCATTCTACGCACCTTCGACTGGTTTTTGAAAGATGTCGCTACTATAGAATTCGACTCAATCCTCATAAATACAAATTTTGTGTTAGATCTGGCCATCTCTTAGGATTCTTAGTCTCTAAGACAGGGATCATGGTGTATCCACTTAAGGTTGAGGCAATTCTTCAGTTGCCTCCCCCACGCATGATTATACAGCATCAAGGTTTACAGGGGAAAGCTAACTTTTTGCATCGGTTTATTGTGAATTATGCCAATATCACTAAGGGTTTCATGTGCCTATTGAAGAAAGACACCCCGTTTATCTGGGATGAGCGAGCCCGGCATTATTTTTACGCTTTAAAGAAAGCCTTGGTATCGGCCCCTCTGCTGAAATCTCCTGATTACAGTAGAGATTACTTGTTGTATATTGTCGTGTCTGAAGAGACCATTGGTATGGTTCTAGTTCAGGAGGATGATGAGCTCGGTGAGCATGTCATCTACTATCTCAATCGAAATTTAATAGGTCCTGAACGTAATTACTCGCACGTTGAAAAGCTAGCTTTGGTTGTCGTCCACGCAGTCCAACGTTTACGACACTATATATTGCTTTGCAAAACTATTGTGGTTTCCGATGTTAATCTATTTCAATATGTCTTCACTAGACATATCATAGGTGGAAAATATAATAAATGGATTGTCATTTTACAAGAATTTGATCTCAACTTTGCTTCGGCCAAGTCCAAGAAATCACTAGTTTTTGTAGAGTTAATATATGATTTCCCACGATTAGACGAAGATGTTATTCATTTCGATTCGTTCACAGATGAACACATTTTCCTCGTCTCATCGTCCGACCCCTGGTATGGAGATATTGTTTTATATCTCCAAACCTTGAATTTCGCTCAGCATATCTCATGATATGATCGACGACGTGTTAGATACCAAGACAAAAAGTATACAATCGTCAGCGACACTTTGTATCATTGAGGAATAGATAATATCTTACGTCATTGCTTAACTCACAAGGAAGCCAAGTTAGTCCTTAATGATTGCCACAAAGGGGCTTGTGGTGGTCATCTATCCGGGCTTGTGATAGCCCAAAAAATATTGCGAGTCGATTACTTCTGGACCACCATCTTTAAGGATTGTATTGAAGCAGTTAAGAAGTGTCACCCCTGCTAGGTGTTCACTCGAAAAATGCACTCGCACCCCCTCTTCACCCAGTCATTATCGTCGGTCCCTTCACCAATTGGGGAGTAGATTTTGTTGATTGCAACCCAACTTTGGTTGGGGGGAATCAACACATTATCGTGGTTGTCGACTACTTCTCCAAGTGGGATGAAGCCATGCCTACCGTGAAATTCGATGGGAAGATCGTATCTTTTTTCGTATTCAACCAAATTATCGCCCAGTTCAGTATCCCGAGTGAGATTTTCACTGATCATGGCAGTCATTTTCAAAATGAAATGATGATAGAACTAGCGTCTAAACTGGGGTTTAAACATGATCACTCGTCTCCTTATTACCCCCAGACAAATGGGAAAGTAGAGTCCATCAATAAGTCCCTCAAGACCATCTTGCAAAAAACTGTCAGTCGGAGCAATTCCAACTGGCACATCATGTTATATCCTGCACTTTGGGCATACCGAACCTTGGTTAAGACTGCCACCGATTTTTCTCCTTTTCAGTTAGTACACGGTGTGGATTCGATACTTCCCATTGAATGTGAAATCTCTTCTCTCAAATTGGCAGTTGAGCTCCTACCTGACACTTTGGATTTAGAGTGACGCCTTGTACACCTAGAGAGTCTTGACGAGCAACGTCGAGATGCCTTTACGGCTATCGAGGCAAACAAGAAACGTGTCAAGGTTTAGTACAATAAGTTTGTCTATCCCCGGTCATATGCTGAGGGTGACTTGGTCCTCTTGTATGACCAAGCCAAAGAACCGCTAGGGGCAGGTAAGTTTAAACCCATGTGGCATGGTCCTTATATCGTGTGACGTGTTCTAGAAAAAGGAGCCTACAAGTTGGAAGATTATGAAGGGAATAAATTGGTTGAGCCCAGAAATGGGCTCTACTTAAAAAGGTATTATGCTTGAGCCCTGGGCTTGGGCAACACCCTTTGTATACTAATGTAAATTTAGTGCATATACACCTTTTCACCTTTTTTTTTGTCTTTGGCTTGCTGATCTAGTTTTCCCTTTTGTTGGCAGATGTCAACGGAGTCTTTGGTTTACATAGGATTCGCAGACAAATCCAGTCACCATACACAGAACTTAGCTTTCATCGCTTGGGTGATTTACTCGCCCGAGGGTCTGTTGGTGTCTTCAGGTGGCGTATGCCTAGGGCCATCCACAAATAATGTGGCGGAATACAACGCCATCATAGAATTATTGCGTGATGCTATCTCACATGGTATTCGCTCAATAAAGGTGCACCTGGATTGTCAATTATTCGTATGTCAGTTGAACAGTCGTTACCATGTGCGTGATCCAACGTTACTCCGTTGATTCCTATAGGTACGTATTTTAGAACGACAATTTAATTTTATTACATACTTTCACATTCCTAGAATTTATAACCATGTATCTGATGCCTACGCTAATTATGTTTTGAATTGGCATTTGTCACATTAATAAAGAAAAGAAAACCATTAAATCAATGTACACATTGTAAGATATAAGTACAGCCGAAGATCCCTCTTTATATATTTACAAAAAATATGGTGTTTTATATTACAAAATTGGGGCTAAAACCCTAAAAAATACATATACAGTCGATATACATGTCCCATGACATCTACACCTGTGGCGCCGGATGAGTCTTGTGATAGCGAACCACGGCATTGGTGAGATGCCAGAAGAGTTGTACCTATGCTCTAGGTACACTGACAACCTGCCTCTGCATGGCTTCAGGTAGATCCCCCACCTGAACCATAGGAATCCTCTGTGTCAAATGCAACAAGTTTCCCTGCACGTTATGAAGGACTCTCTCCGCCTCTCCTCCCATTGCCTCATCTCCCCGGTGCCTCCGCCTATGTCGTAGGAATCCCTCTGGCTGTTGCGGACCCACGTCTACAACCACATAATTATTGAGTTAATATTTAAAAACACCATCCAAAAAATATTTTTGTTCTTTTAAATACAAAAATACAAAAATGAAATATATAAAAAATATTGTTTACCTATGGCGCCGTAGGCGGCTCCTGGTGGAAGTGGCATATCAAGATCACCTCTGAAATCAATTCCCGCATAGGGATAGTCGTCCAGATCTATGATTTGTCTCCTCCACCAGATAAAAAAATCATCATTGTAGGGTGTTGCCACCCTACCTCCCCCCTGTCGTCTCAAGACCTCGATTCATCGTGTCATAGCTGGATCACATGGTTTTCTAGGAATGATCTCCACTCTAGGTCCCAGGCTTGGGATCCACTCGAAAAAGAAGCTACAAAGGATAGAGGCAAACCCAAAGTTTTGCTTTGCCCCCTACTTGCACTCCGTTAGCTGACCTTTCATATTGGTCAGCAGTGAGGTACATCAATCGTACAGGGTAGGCCTCGCACACTCCAGTGCATAAAACATAAGTGGTCTCGATGCTTGATGCAGTGAGGCCGACCCTATGATCCTGGTAAGCATGAGCACATAATCTTTAGGCTGAAGTTACCTATATCCCGAATAGGGATTTGACTTCCCACCATCGGAGTCCCTGCAACACAGTGGATCTCGATGTATTCTTCAACCTTCATCCCACTCCCGGCCCCATGTGACTTGAGGTCCACAACCTCTCCTCGACGTGAAAGTCCTGTCAAGAAGTAGATGTCCTCTACTTCGATCCTTAATGGTTTTCCATCAAGGATAAAGCTCTCGCTATCTGGATCCCAATAGCCCACCAGCATTTCCAATAACCTCACTTGGGCCCTCATTCCTTTGAGAGCCCAAAACTTGTATAGACCACATATTTTTAATGTCGCTTGAGCCACCAGGTCTCGATCCACTGTTGCATCTACCTCCTCATGCTCTCTCTCCCTCCACTCCAACACCATCCTGCAAAAACCAAATCAATTTTTGAGTTAGAAGCTTATTTTTTTCCATTTTGCACAAGTATACGTGGGTTATCCAAGAACAGTCACGGGTAGGGCCTAATATGCGCTCCATGTAGTTCACACAAGGGTGTATATTTAGTCGTACATGCGACATATTAGTAGAAACCCGCGTATACCGAAAAACTCAATTTGTGCCCTTAAAAACTAAAAAAAATGGAGCCTAATTCAAATTGTAAACCATTGAATTTGAAGAGGATGATATGAAGAGTTACCTAGTCTAGACGGTTTGCGATTCCGTTGCCTATTTCTCCCACAATCGTTGTTTGAATTATGGAGGTATGTTAGTCCAAATTTCACTATTTTGGGCGAAAATGAAAATGACATAGTAAATTTTGATTTTATTACTATTTATAAAACATTTTTACCCATTTGATATAGTTTTATGCTATTATTTTGTCTAATGGACTAATTCAAAAATGGTTTTAAGATGGTTTTTGTAGTTTCAACTCAATTTTCTTACAGATTTCAACGTCATGGTTGGTCGTTCGTCTCCTCAGGCAGGCATTATCCTTCAATTACCACTTTTTACGCCTTAGGTACGAACCCATTTATTGTGACGCATTAACCTCCATTTTCTATCACAACATCGTTAATAAATGGTAGAGACTTACCAAACAAAGGTACCCTAGTTAGAACCTCTTTATCATTCGATACCCATGCCGAGATTTTCCCTTAGGACCGGGAGTCCATTAGAATTCAATACATGACTTTATAATAATCCTCATTTCTCATTCATGCACACGCGGCCTTATTATTCGTGGACTCCCAAAAAATGAGTCTTAGTTAAGCTCTTTTCTAACTCATTATTAAAAATTGAAAAGATCGTCGAGTGATTTGTCCCTTTCACACTCATTAAAATTGGATTTGAAAGATCATAAGTCTTAGTTAAGCTCTTTTCCAACTCGTTATTAAAAATTGAAAAGATCGTCGAGTGATTTATCCCTTTCACCCTCGTTAAAATTAGATTTGAAAGATCATGAGTCTTAGTTAAGCTCTTTTCCGACTCGTTATTAAAAATTGAAAAGATCGTCGAGTGATTTGTCCCTTTCACACTCATTAAAATTAGATTTGAAAGATCATGAGTCTTAGTTAAGCTCTTTTCCGACTCGCTATCAAAAATGGAAAAGATCGCCAAGTGAACTTGTCTTTTTCACACTCGTAAATTGGATTTGAAAAGACGTCTATTTGGCACAAGTTTACCCCTTTTTCACACAAAATAGACTAAAATATATAAAGAAGGACATTTTTTGGCGTTAAATTGTGATTGCATCTCATGTCCTTGCTTGCAGTATTGAGCCTTTAGTCAGTTCTCACTTTGCATTATAAACCATGGCCCAAGCAGTTTGCATCCTCAACCAAGCAGAGCCTTGTTTATATCCTTTTCAATTTGAAACCCTATACCCTGGAGGGAACATCACCCCAAGTGTCCATCTGCCGCATGCATTTCCTTGCATTGATCATAGGTATGTTCCACTATTGGAACTAGTTTTGCTTACTTGCGACACTCATTCCCTCCCCTGTATCATAGCATTCACTTGTTATGAAAAAACAAAAAAAGGATGGACGGGAAGGGAGTACTATATTGTAATTGGCAGCAATCGTGTCACCTTTGAACATAGCACAAAGTTATTGAGTCCTTGCGTCATCATAATTTTGGGTTTAGCATGGCCTTAGGAAGCTGATCTCATTACATAATTTTCTCTACCGACTGGTTAATCTTCCAGTCACTATAGAGAACATTATGGATACCTCTTGCATCTAGTTTTCACATCATTAAGTCTATGCTGCCAAAGTCCATCGTATGTCTCATGCTCTTGTTCAAAGGAAGTCTATCAACCTGTGTCAGCCACTCCTCAGAAATCTTGACTTTGCATGTCGGCCATACCCTCAATTTGTCTCAAAATCACATGATACTTTGGTATTATGATTCACCCTGGCCCTACTTTCATCATTGGTAGGTCACCTTGAACCCAGAAATCGACATTTCATCATGGGTCGTTGACTGGGTGGTTTCCCTTGTGTTTGACGGTAAGACATCTATTCACACTTTCGGATTCGTGTAGTATCTTGGATGCCATTAGCCTTATCGGTGGTTTCCTCGCCTTTGTCAGTAGTTTTCATCATTGGCTACTATTCAGATGGTATTTTTCATGTAGCGCTTGCATTTGGCACACACAAAAGACACATAGGGTTGTTGGTTCGTGAACATGTTCTTCGTCCGATCTCCACCAAATCATGAAGCTCCTGCTTTGTTCCTCGTGCTGACTGATGAGAGATGCCTTAATGCTCTCCTTTTAGCGAGTCTCTTTCCATCGACTTCAGCTCATGTATTATGGATACGAGACCCAGAGTTTTATGAGTACCTTGAGGTTTGCAGTCATTAGTGGCAGGCTCTCTCTCCATTGACAGATGGGAATACATCAATGTCTCCTGATCAATGGATCTCTCAAGTGTTCGACACCAGCTCCTTTATTCAAATTTGTAGAGATGTACTCATTGCCTTGATACCTACTTTCATCATTGGTAGGTTGTCTCGCATTTGTTCATGGTATACCTCAATGATCGGTAATCAAACGATGTCTCATCGTGTTCGACCTCAACTCATTTATTCACATGATGTAGACTTGCACCATTGGTGGATTGTATTGAAGACTTGAAGACATCACTTTGTGAATGCATCTTTCCTGAGATGTTTCTTCAATTTCATTGGACCAGTATCTATTTGACTTCAGCGATCATGGGAGATTAGATTGTACTCCATGGTATACAGATATCTTTAGATTGATTTTGAGAATGGTTTCACTAGGCCTTGTTCATGACTATGACAGCTATTGGACTGCATTTATACTTGCCTACTCATGACCATGAACACTTGTTGGTATATTTTCCACATGGATCTGCATTGTATTATTGGCAACCATGTATGCAAAGTCAGTACATAATGTAATGAGCAATTGAGTTCGTCTAGTTGGTTCTCTACCACTCCACTTCTGGGTTATTTATAATTTATTTTGGCCATCACAGATACTCCTATGATCTCACACATTAGGGGGCATCTGTTATAGCAAGATTTGCCTCACCATTATTATCTTGCATAGAGGGCCTTTTTCTATTTCCCTATGCAGACTTATCAACCCCCTTTTTGATAAATCCAGAGCCAAAAATATATATTTTTCCACATATACACTCCCTAACTGCTTAGCAAAATGCGTTTACACTTGTTGCTCCACTACATCTCGCGTATATCGGGATTTGTGCCAAAAAATACAAAATGAGGTCACGTTTCCATGTCACGACAAAAGATCTCTGATCTTTGGCCTTCCATATACTAGAAACGTTCTGACTCGGCCCTTTAGTTGCATTCTGGAGGCTATAAGAGCACAATTTCGAGCTATGGAAAAAGAGGAGAAAGCATCAACTTTGAGAGCAAAGTTACTCTGGAGAAATTACTTCATATTAAGTCAGCATCCCTTTGTCCCTCAAGTCTGAACATAGTGTTCAGCCCCAAGCTCTTTCCTTATTATCCAGAGGACCTCATTACCTCTTTGCTATGAGCTTGCCTTTGGTGGAGGATTGAAGTGGTGGAGACCCAGTTGGAAGGACCTTGGTTTCTTGGTTTCGAACCATGATGACACGGAAGTCTATAACGTTGATACTTTTGTTGATCAATTATTAATAGAAATACTCATTTCCCGTCCTATCGATATCTTGCAAATATATGATTATTATCCATGGGCGTGTTTGTAATGTTTATGAATGGATTGTGCTATATGGTGTGCTAACTCATTTTATATATTGTCACTATATACTTGCATCGCTTGTTTGTTGAGAACTTCTTGCAGGTGTAAATCTTTGGGTCAAAGTGCTCAATAGTGGAACAGCATCAAACGATTGAATCGAGGTAGGCTTCTTCCTCGTATTGCACATTAGTTTATATAGCACATGTTGGAATTGAGTTGATTTCTGCAATCATACCTGTTTGTTGTGGTTTACCCTTGGCCATAGAGAGTTTTTCCCTTGTAACACCACATTAGGATTTTATTTGAGGATGTTTCACTTGGAGACGATTGGATACTCCTTAGAGAGATGATGGACCCTCCTTTCACCTTGGACGTTGACTTTTTCCACCTTGGATGTTGACCATGATGATGATGACATCATGAGCTATGATGGTTTGATGATGGTGAGGTTGACCATACCACTAGGGAATCCATTTTGATGATGGGTTGGAGTCCTTTGATGATGATACATGACCTTTGAGGAGGAGGTGTGACCTTTCACCATGCTTTGCACCTTTTGATGATGACATGTGACCTTGGCAGGCCCTTGCACCATTATAGAACATGACGTCACCTTTGTTGGAGCATATTGAACTCACACATGTGATATTTGAGGGGACATTTTGGCGTATTAGCATGTCCTTTTATTATTTGTGGCTATTTTGGGGGTTGGCCATGACCTATCCACCTTGTATCATGGATATTTTATGTTTTTAGGGATCTTTTAGGGACATAGTGCTATGGATTCCTCATATAAAGAGGCTACCACTCCATCCTTGTTAATCATAACTCACCACTTGTGGAGTTTCATCATTATTTGTCTTGTTTTCTCTCTCTTCATTATGGAGTACTTTTGTGCACTTATGGTAGGATGATCTAGTGGATTTTTTTTCTTGTTTTGGCAGATGTCTCATGAAACTAGGGTTTCATCATGCATAGTGATTTGGCTTAGTTAGTGTTCTCTTCCAAGTTCAAGTGTTTTTTCATCATATGTTTGGTCTATGCTCTATTAGATGGTTAATATTTGCATGTTATCTTGTATCTTGAATAATTTTGTAGAAACCCTAAGGAAGGATTAAGATTGTTTATCCTTTCACCTTGTTCATCTATCTAAATTTGTTGAAGCATAAAGAGGTCAAGATAGGGATTAAAATTGCATATCCCCTTATACTTGATCTTGAGGTTTAAATATAGGGTTGATAAAATCATAAACTATAGGTTTTGGCACTAGAGAAGAAGAAAACTACACCTAGGGTTTATAAGGTATAGTCCATAGGGTTTGTTTCCTAGAAGGTCTGGCTTTGGTTTATGATTGGATAACCCCAAGATTTAATATTAAAGTTTGTCACTTTCCTTTATAAATATTATATGATGTTGCATTGACTCCATATTCCCAAGGATATAAAGAAGGCACTAATCATTCCATTACTACAAGTGATTACAAACCCTAGTTCAATTTACTCTCTCTCTCTCCCTCCCTTTTAACGATTTATGTTAGTCTAGGAAATTTGCATTTTCATATTCATTATCTTGCATTCATAGTCTAATGTCTCACATTTGTTGTTTGGAATCATCTCTAACATACACATTGCTACAATAATTGCATTTTCAACATGATTAGGGTTTGTCTCATTTCACTCAATTAACATAGTTTCATGCTTTTTATTTCATGCAATAATTGGTGTGTGGTTTACAACTCTTTTCATGGTTATTTGGAATATATTCATTCTATTTCTTGCTGATTTTAGAGCTGATATAGTATTATTGTTGTAAACTTTTTGCATGCTTAAGTATCTAGTCTTTCTCTACAAGTTCATTTTAGCTTTCATTTTCCTTTTGATAGCTAGTGTTTTGGGGCATTTGATTCATTATCTTAGCTTAGATAACACCACAAATGGTTGTGATACCACCTTAAACACTCACATAGATAATTACATTGCCTTACTTTAACCTTTCCCTTCACTCAACCCTAGCTAATCAAGCGACCAAGATAAGTAGTCGTAGACTTGCCTTAGCTTGTTATGGGATCCTTTGAGATTGATAGGGAAGCCTCCCTTGTGTTAGATATTTTTCCTTCACTAAAATGAGGGAAGTATTTTTCTAGGTGATAGTGGCAATTACTTCCATATGCTACATTGTTTTAACATCCTATGAAGTCTTTGCACAAGTGCTATATTTCATGATAGCAGGTACCAATGTCAATGGCACCCTATGTACCAGGCACCTCCAAGTTTCATGTAGTAGATAAAACGCTTCACACCATAGAATCCATTATCTATATCATCGAGGATAACTTGGTAATGGCACAAAATCGAATGAAACAACAAGTTGGTCAACATAGATCTAAACGTTCTTTTTCCAAAAGGGATCAAGTGTCTTTTCACTTGCAACCTTATAAACATACATCACTCAAAGATAAATTTATTTAGAAGCTATCTCCCAAGTTCTATGGTACCTATTAGATCATACAATGCATTAGATAGTTGGCCTACAAGTTATCTCTCTCAGCCCACTCCGAGATTCATTTAGTCTTTCATGTGTCCTATTTGAAGAAGGTTGTGGGATCAAATTGCAAAGTGAAAACTAACCTACTATAAATTGATGAAGAAGGTTCAATTTGGCTCTAGCATGTTATGTTCCTACATTAACCCCCTTACTTAGGGTACTTTATTAATGTATGAGGCCACCTTCCTTTAATAAGACCCACTAAATAATTATTTAAGAGTCACTCATTGTAAAAGGGGTCCTCTTTATTAATAATTCTTGTCAAATTAGTAAGTAGGCCCTCATTATAAGTGGGCCGGTAGGTATTTAATATTCTCTATGGATAGTTATATGTTGAGTAGAAGTTTATGTAATGTTTTGTCAAGAATTTTTATTGTATATGGAGCTTTTCTCTATGAAGTTCCCCCCATGAAGAGACAAGTGAACATAGCTCTCTATTTTTTATTATCAAGATATATTTCTCGGGTTTTATCTACTTTCTCTTATGTTCTTTGCACTACATTTTATGTGATTTCTCATAAGTTTTTGGGTTAATTACATTACAACAAAGAACCTAGAATGCAACTCCCTGAGTTACAACAATGGGAAGAGGAGACAAGGATTGAATTGCCTCGCATGAGAAGACAACAAAACCATTTTAAGATCTCCTTGGAAATGATCAAGTCTAACCCTTTATAATGCCAAAAGTTAGAATGATGACTTTGAAGCCTTGTTGCAAACAATGGAATACAATCCCCCATGTGTTGTAAATTATTGTTTTTAGTCAGTTCTTTTATTAGACTTTTTACTAGTAAGTTTCAATGTAGTTCATCAAGTAAAATCATTGGTATGATTGAAATTTTGTATTTATTTGCAATGCCTTTACAAATTCTCTTCTTATGCTATCAAGTTTTAATTTTGGTTATATAGATCATCTATTTGGGTCCATCCATACTCTATATTTTGTTAATACAAAACATCTACCATTTCTATGAAAAACATGTCATTACTCATGTACTCTTCACAATTGTTTCACACTTTTTTATTTCATGCCATAATTATGCATTGCATGGAGCCATCTAATCTTGTGGCAAACGTCCTTCTTGTTATTGAAATATGAGAGTACAGGAATTTAAAGTTTTCATCAATCGAAATGTTAATCAATTTTTTGACAATCTAATTCAATTAAGAATTAAGTAAAACTTCTTAAAAATCATTCCACCATACACGAGGGATATATATGAATTGGAGATCCAATATCATGGTGGTTAGGCACCCAAGAGGATCAGGAGGAGCAACAGTTAATGACGAGGATTTGGGGGATGAATTGAATGTGAGTTGGAACTCGACATTCTCATATCAGTCATTAGCAGCTACAAATTTTGTGTGTGTCAGATGAACAACAGAGGATACAAAGGACATGTGAGATGTGACATATGAAAAGGGAACATGACATAGGGGCAAATGGAAATAGTGGTAGGAAGGAAGTGGTATTAGAGAAATAAATATTAAAGGATGACCAAGTTTTGGGAAAATTCCCTCCCTAAAGAAATTCCTTCAACATAAACATTTATAAATACTTAGTATTTAAATTTATTTATTTACGTAAATGTATTTAAAAATGTACTTGGTTATGTAAACTGTTAAGGTCCTAACCCGCACATAGGTAGATCAATGTATTCGGATGTAGTAAAGGTCAATATTAATAAGGTCTTTCAATAAAATAGAATAAGGCGGATGTAAGAAGACCTAATAGAAGCT
>JASDQU010170341.1:0-38035 GCA_032191745.1 Picea mariana | reverse complement strand
CCCGGACCGGTTCCACTCTTCCAGTTGACGGATGGACTGTTTCGCCCGTCAACAGGAGCTCAACTCAAAATGAAACAAACGGATGAAGAACATAAAGTAGAAGTTGAAAGGAGAGAACAAGAGAGAACTACCAAAAAAATGAGAGATTAGAAGCAGATAAAATGATGAAAGCAACAACAAAAGCTAAGAAGTTGGAAGAAGAGGCATAAAATTTGAAAGAAGCAAGTAAAGCAGGTAATATAGGGACTGGTTGTCAACAACAAAAGAATACAGAGACATCTAAGATTTAAGAATAGTCAAATCCTCAATAGAATATTGGATGAGTTGACCAAACTATGGAACACTTATTCATTTCAAAGCAAAGAGAAACATCATCATCATCAGAACAAGTCAGTAGCAATGAGGAATCATATTTAGCAATAAACATAGAGAATGCATACAAGAGAGACTGGTGATTGACCTCACCAATAACAGTCTTGGAGTTGTAATGCGTATCATATATGGTCACGAAATTTGTTGTGAATTCCATCCTTTTTCATGTACCTGATTGTGATATATGATAGATATATAGTAGATTCATGGAGAGTTTTGGAACATGCGATACATTCTCAAAGATTCCATGTTGGATCTCTACTCTCTCCTGTCCAGTGACCTTTAGTGGAGTATCATCACCCATGAGGATGGGAGGAAACGTGCTAGCAATTAAAGATGAAAAGACATATTTTTGTGGTTGTCATGTGATGGGATGCACTTGAATCAAAAATCCATGCATTAGAAGAAGAATTAATAGCACTCAAAGCATGATAATTGCCTTGTTTTGTTGGTGCTTGATCTTTCGGCTTCTTCTTGGTAGCCTCGGGAATGCAGTCCCAAAGATTTTTCTGCTGAAGTATCCATGCCATGAGATCATTTTTTTTCTTCATGCATGATGATTTAGGATGAGAGTTGTGATTGTAGTAACCATATTTTGTCTTCCCTTTCTTTCACTTTCCACCTTTGGAACTTGAGGATCCATAGGAGGAATGGCCTTCCTCCTCCTGCTTAGAATGTTCCTTGCCCTTTTGTTGGCACCAGGCCGAAGTGGAAAGAAGGATCCTAGAAGGATGATCGTGGGGAAAGAAAGCGTGCAGAAACTGAAGTAACAGCTGGAAGGAAACACAGTACACGTGCATGCAAGAAAGTGTGCACAAGGAAAGTGACAGTTGGAGGAAGAATAGCACGCGTGCATGGGAGGAAGACCTAACATTGGTAGGGTTAGGGTTTTTTTAATACATTGTAAACGGCTGAAGAGCCCGATAGATGTAAATATAGATACATAGCAATCAGGAAAAGGTTGGTTCCCAATTAGTTCACTTTTGTAGTGTTCATACTAGTTATGCACGAGTTGATGCGATATGTAATGTTGTTATGAACTATTTTGTAAGATGTTAAGCTAGAAGAGAGGAAAGGAGGAAGATCCGAGGATTAGATCGTAGGCTGAGGTGCTTGGTGTGATGTAGTTCGCCTCATATAGATCTTACCCATTTGAGGAGAATTGTAAGCGCACGACGCTGGAGGTACAGAACTACCATAATAAAAGAGCCAATGCCAAATCTTTGTGGATGTAGCCTAGGAGGGGGTGAACCACAGTAATATCTATGTAATATGATGAATGCATGCATATCTTTGTCTTCTTTCAGCAGTTAATTATGGTGCTTAATGAATGAGTTAATATATTGCTATGAAATATGATTATGTTGTAAGGAATTGAACTGTGGAAGCTAAATGCATAACCGTGAAGAATAGTAATATCACCAGTGTGAATGATAATAGATGGCTCTGAATAATGATCTCCTATATCATACTCAATCCTAGGCTATAAACACCTGAGTCTTACAGCCACCCATTTAAATCTATCTCGGGTGATACTACGTCGCGCATTCTGTGTGTTGCATTGCCTTCTGTTTTACCAGGAGGGTCAATAGTTTTAGAGGCTTTGTTGGAAACCCAAAAAGACATGAACCCTGGGTCAATAACTCAGACGATAAAGACAGAAGAATAGATAAACCTAGATAAAACCAACAAATGGTTTTGTTGCTGCGTTGGTAGGAACGAGAGAGGACTGAGTAGAAGATATAGATTGAGCGAGGAAAGAACAAGGAAAAGAAGAGCGCAATAAGCCATTAGAAGGGAATGTTGAGACTGTGGAATGCCACAAAAGCAGAAACCGAGGGCTGGTTGAGAACCAAAGAGCTAGAGTTTACACATAAAGACAATAGAAACTCTAGAATCACACCTCGCAAATATTTGGCTAAATATGTCTTTACTGATTTACACGAAGTCTTTTTTTGTGATTTTCCGCATCTACTGTAGGAGTGGATACTAAGGTTGAAGGATAACCACACAACGAACCAGATTCGACAGCTAGAGTGGACCCTAGTACAGATTGAGCAGTTACAGCATGTGAACAAAAAATTCACCCGCGCAGTAGACGTTTGGCTGGACAGTATTGTGGCAGGCTTCATAACAAAGTTTGCAGTTGACACAGCGAAGTCATACAGCGCAGTGGAGAAGGAATTTCTATGCATACCTCGAGGAAGGTACATTCGATCACTGTATACTTCTATCAAGATACTGCTATATAACAAAGGTGTAATGACAATGGAATCAGACAACTAAAATTCCCTGCATGCATGGGGGAAGGGGAGAAGCACTGACAGAAAGAGGATAAATGAAAGGAGGTAAGGATAAAGGCCAGAAGGAGGAGGAATCTTTGGACCCGATCATGATGGACGACGAACAAATCAAGTGGTTCTTGGCATCAATGGGAAAGACACGTAGCAGAGTACCCTACCAATACAATATGAATACCAAGAAGAGAGTCATAGCCACGAGGGAAGGCTTGGCTAGTGATGAGGAAGAGGTAGAGGATCTCCTGGCTATGGAGCAGATTGAGGAAATCCTGCATGCAACATATGAGAGGAAGACAAGAGGTCCAAGAACGGGAAGAGAAGGCAGCCATCCTATCCATATTAATGTCAGTGTGGAACCCATAAGCCCATGTGCGACTAATACACCAAAGAGAACACCACCATTTAGACAACCGAAGTTCGAAGGAATTCCGACTGCAAGAAGTACATCTCCACAAGGAGCAACAACTGGAGGAGCCAGGTCAAGAAGCGCTAGTCAAGTATCTACACTGTGCAGAGGAGGTAGTAGTTTAGTATTCAGAATGGCAAGACACGATCCCACCATCAGATTACCAGAATTTTGAGGAGAAGCAACAGAAGACCCTAAGAAGCATTTGTTCATATGTGCAAAGATCTGGGAAGAAAAATAAATCACTGATGAATATACCAAACTCGCGCAGCTATCAATTACACTAAGAGACCATGCACTAGACTGGTACATGAGTTTAGACACCAACAGTGCCCCTGGAATGACAAGGACACTGGCCGACATTAAGAATTTATTGATCAATGAGTTCCAGAAGCCGGGCTTAGAGGATCAGTACATGAATGAGATGATCAAAATATGACAGAAACTGGGAGAATCTGTATGGGAGATTGATCAGAGATTCAAGCGACTGAAGTGAAAGGTAAAATACCTTATGACCGATATGCAACATCGGCACTTGTTTGTCAATGCACTACTCCCACGCTTAAAATACCCTTTACGACAATAGAAATTTCAGACACAGGCAGAGGCTCTGCAGGCATCCTTGCAACTGGAAGAGAACCAGTACTAGCAGATGGACCCATCTATTGAAGAAATGAAAGAGGACTTGAAGAATCTAACGTTTCAGTTTAACCAGAATAATAACAAGGACAAATGAGAAGTCGTTTGGTGTACCACATGAAGGACCAAAGGAAACCACAAGAAAGAATGGCCAACATTCGTGCAGTATATGGTAGAAGGTATGTCAAATCCATTACCAACGGGAGGATTATGGTGTGAAATATGAAAGAAACTATATCACGACCCTTGTCACTGCACGATGATGCAGAGATACCAGACAATTCCAAAGAGTTCATATTGCACCTTTTGCAAGTCAGTGGGCACCACGATAAAGATTGCAGAACTATGGAGTTGATGCAGGAAAGAACATTAGACGCATATAGGGTACAGGCCAAAATGATGACTAGGCAAGGAGTGCCACTGTTCAATCAAGCCCCAGCTTCATTCAAAACTGCGCAACAACCATACAATAACACGCAGCTGCAGTACAACCTGTCACAGCCCCAGTACAATACCACGAAGAATCATCAAGCGCCACAGTATAACACGTCGAGAGGCGATCGAGCAGGCTACAGAGGACGAGGATGAAACAGAGGAGGTTTCAAACGAGGTAGAGGACCAGTCACATGTCACAATTGTCAACAACCGGGACATTATGCACAATAATGTCCCCTTCCATTAGTGATTTGTATGTATTGTTGGGCATTGGACCATGACACAGAGGAATGTTTGACATTACTAGTAAATATTCAGGAAAAGAGGAACCAGAACAATCAAAATGTTCAGTGGATTTCAACTGAAGCAAGGGAGGATGGATGAAACATCAATATAGTCACTTGTGGAGGAACGAAAACAGGAAATGATGTGGTTCGACAGGAACCGGCGCAAAACCAATGGGTAAAGAAGAACACTAAACCAAGGAAGCAGTTCGATGCACAAAAATAAAATGATATCTTTAAAGAGGCCAGACAAGAATTTCAAAAGGAGGACACAACGTCGATTTCAACTGCACAACAAAACCAGGAAACACTAGAATATGAGATGCCACCATCACTGGATCATACCAACGGAATACATTCCAAGGGACAAGTAAGTACAATCAAAGGCTTTTTTCAATCATGCGTAAAAGTATTAAGTGATCCTTCATATGTGAAAATATTGCAAAACTTACTAGAGAAATGTAGCAGCGAGATAGAAGAAAATCTAGAACCAAAAACAGTCAATCACCTACACATGAGAAGAAGGACAAGTAGGGAATTTAGATTGAATGCTAACATTGGGGATTTCAATATGGGAGACATTATACTAGACCTAGGATCTGAAGTGAATGTACTACCAAAGACGACATGGAAATGCATGGGAGAACCAACATTAGGATACTCAATCATTCAATTAAAACTAGAAAATAAGCACAGAGTTCTACCAATAGGTAGACTGAAAGGAGTGATAGTAGATCTTGATGGAGTGTGCACTAAAGCAGACTTCGAAGTTATCAAAATAGTGGATGGCACAACACCATACCCGACATTGCTTGGTATGGATTGGGCATTTGACAACCAGGCCATAATCAATTTGAAAACCAAGAAAATGACATTTGAGTCTGGAGAATATAGGGTCATCGCACCATTAGACCCATCAGAAGGGGAGAGGTTTGTAGAACCGACTTGCCTCGACTTAAAGGAGATCAGCCAGTTGTACAGAACAACTGTGCATGATGAGGATTATGTAAACCCAACTGTAGATGGGGTACTCAGTTGGCAGAGCATTACTTCATGTGCAACAGAATCAAACACCAGGTTAGAAAACAGGCAACAAAGGTTGCACGAAGTATCCAGGAGAAGATGTGCAAGAATAGACCGCTCAGTAAGATGGGTAGGCACAGAAATCAGAGAACCACCCAGTTTCCACGAACTAAACAATTTGGAAACATTCTTGACACAATATGAAGACAAATTGTTAGAGAAACAGAGACTGTTAGAACTTGACTTAGCACTAAAGGCCACACCCACAAGATGGTGGGGCGCACACAAAGAGACAATCATAGACTAGAATCAATGTAAGTGATTATTGCACATAAGGTTCGACGTAGAACAGAAAAACAACAAACAACAGAGATATGAAGGACAAGAGGCACCAGTAGAACACTTGGTGAAGTGCAGAATGATGTGGAAAATGACACCACCGAAGGAAAGGCCTCATCACTTCAAACATACTTTAGAGGGCATACCAGTGAACTGGTATACAGACTAGGAATTGCGTAAAGGAATTACGACATGGACAACATTGCAACAAAATTTTACAGTCACTTTCTCATTCGAGCATGAGAAACCCAACATACATGAAGCCCTGAAACAGATCAAAGGAGTCATATTCATCGGAGAACCAGAAATAGAACTTATCACCGAAGAAAGACAACAGAATAAATAGGCAGTCAAGGAATTGTTGTCATGTTACCATGTACAAGAGGAAGCACCAGATGAAGATGATCCGCGCGATATTCAGATCGAAGAAGTAGAAGGTGAAAGATATGTGGAAGGACCACCCATAGAATCAGAAGTCATTTCCACGCCAATCAGGGTAAAGAAAGTTAGCATCGGGACAATTGAACAACCCAAAATGGCCAGCATTGGAGACTACTGGGATGAGCAGACAGTAGAAAGCATGATAGAGTTGTTGCATGAATGCAGTGACCTCTTTCCCACAACATTTACAGAGATGAAGGGTATAGCCGGAGAACTAGGAGAAATGAAGATACCACTCAAATCCGACGTGAGACCTATCAGACAGTGACCCTATAGAATGAACCCCATATATAAGAAGAAAGTTAAAGATGAGATTGACAGGATGCTCGAAGTTGGCATCATCGAACCAGTTGAGGAATCAAAATGGATAAGCCCGATGATAGTACAGGACAAGAAACAAGGAAGAGGCATCAAGATATGCGTTGACTTGAGGAAGTTGAACAATGCATGCCTACACGGCCCATTCCCTACACCGTTCACGGATGAAGTGTTAGAGAATGTGGGAGGACATGAAGCATACTCATTCACTGATGAATTCTCAGGCTACCATCAGATTAAGATAGCATAGGAGGACAGACACAAGACCATGTTTGTGACGGAATGGGGATCTTATCAGTACACAGTCATGCCATTTGGACTGAAGAATGCACCCGCAATATTCTCCAGAGTGGTCATCACAGCATTTAAGGAATTCATCCATCAGTTTCTCGAAGTATACCTGGATGATTGGACAGTCTATAGCCTATTGAAAAACCATGTGGAAGATTTATGGTTGATGTTAGAAAGATGTAGACAGTGCCAAATATCACTGAACATCAATAAATGCATATTTGGGACATAGTTTGGGATACTATTGGGCCACATAGTATGCAACCAAGGCTTATTATTAGATCCGACAAAGATAGCAGTCATTGTTAACTTGTCAGCACCAAATACAGTCCGTCAGCTAAGAGCAACGTTAGGACACACAGGATACTACAAAAAATTCATCAAAGGATATGCACAGATTACAACACCAATGGAAAAGTTGTTAAGGAAGGATACAAAATTTCAGTGGAACGATGAGTGTCAACACGGTTTGGATACCTTGAAGGAAAAGATGGTTACCGCGCCGATATTAGTATTTCCAGACTGGGAAAATACATTCCATGTGCATGTAGATGCATCAACGATAGCACTAGGAGCTATCTTAGCATAGCTAGGAGCAAAAGACTTGGATCACCCGATAGCATTTGCAAGTAGAAAGTTATCAGACTCAGAATAGAACTATAACATGACAGAAAGAGAAGGCCTAGCCATGGTCTACGCACTACAGAAGTTCAGAAATTACCTATTGGGAAAACACATCAAGATGTTCACAGTTCACTCAGCCCTGAAATACTTAGTCAATAAGCCAGTGTTGGGGGGGAGAATTTGTTGATGGTTACTATTATTTCAAGAATTCAACTTTGAAGTAATAGTTAAACCAGGAAAATTGAATGCAGGACCTGACCACCTATCAAGGGTCACAAATGGAGAAGAACCTACGAATTTAGAAGACAACTTTCTGGATGCACAGTTATTCTCAGTACATATTGTTGATGATTACTTTGTAGAGATCATTCAATACTTGAGTACAGGTACTACGCCGCAAGAATATACCACTGTGCAGAAGAAGAACCTAGTAGTCTGTGTGGCTGACTATCAACTGATTGCAAGAAATTTATATAAAATGGGCACAGATAGCATTTTGCGAAGATACGTATTAGAGCACTAAAGACCAAGAATTTTAGCAGAATCCCACGAGGGAATAGCAGGAGGACACTGTGCAGGTAAAGCTACCATGCAAAAGGTATTGCACGCAAGACTATGGTGGCCAACGATTCACAGAGACTCGAAGGAGTATTGTCAGAGATGTGATGTTTGTCAAAGGGTAGGCAAACCCAACAGAAGGGACAAGATGCCACTACGACCACAAGTAACATTACAGGCATTTGAAAAATGGGAAATAGATTTTGTGGGACCAATTAACCCACCAGCCAAAAGAACAAAGGTAAGGTACATTATCACCACGACGAAATATCTAACAAGATGGGCGGAAATCGCACCAATAAAATATTGCAACACGGAGACAACAACACACTTTTTGTTTGAACAAGTAATCACTAGATTTGGGTGCCCAAGATTTTTGATGAGCCACCAAGGCACACACTTCATAGACAACACCATTTGTGCGATGACTGTTTGAAGTTCATCACCAGAAGAGCACACTGTATCACCCACATGAAAATTGCACTGTGGAAGCCTTCAACAAAATTTTGGAGAACGCACTGACAAATATTTGCAACGTCAACAAAGACGACTGGGACCTCAAAGTACCAGTAGTATTATGGGCATACTGGACTACATGCAAAAAGTTAATAGGACACACACCGTTTAAACTGGTTTATAGCCAAGAAGCAATAGTGCCATCAGAATTTTTAGTACCCAGCTTGCGCATAGCAGCTATCACACAAATGACAGAACGAGGCGCAGTACAGGAGAAAATGAATCATTTATTGTCCATGGAGGAAGAGAAAATCCTAGTAGGATTCCATCAACAAGTGTAGAAAGCAAGAGACAAATATTGTCACGATCAACGCATCAAGAAGAAAACATTCAAGGAAGGAGATCTAGTATTGATGTATGACAGTAATCGTTTCAGCACCCGGGAAAGCTTATAATGCATTGGTTAGCACCATACAAAGTAAAAGTTGTCACAGACAGAGGAGTTGTACAACTAAGAGATTTAGTAGGCATAGAACTCAGAGGAATGATCAATGGGATCTGACTGAAGCTGTATAAGGATAGTCGATCACCCACCGTGCAGTAAAACAAAAAAAAAAATCAAAAAGAAGAACAAAAAGGAAACAAAATTAAAGAGGGCGCAGTATGCCAGAAATAGAAAGGTCACATGAAGTTAGAAAAAAAAATTCGGGAAAGGCAAGAACAATGGTTATATGCGAAACGAAAACAAACAGGAAAAGGAAAGCTGACAAAAGCAGTACGACGGGATAGCACTAGGCGGAATTAAAGGACGACAAGGATTGATGGGACATCACATTAATCGTGCCAATTGGAAACGACAAAGCAAGTGTAATGACAAGTATGAAACCGTCGCAGATGCATTGAACCCACATTTATGGTGCATTAAACCCATAATGAAGGAAGCATCCTCGACAAGCTTCATGGCAAGCCAATGCAACACACGAGCATAGGACCAATTAGTCTATTCACGAAAGGAGAACGAATAAAGAGTAATAGAAGCCAGAATGCACAGAGCGAGACTACAGAGCTCACAGAAGTTATTTGAACCCAACAAACGTTCAACAGTCACCACTATGGCACCACTGAAGCCAGCAGAAGCATGCCAAAGTGTTAGACTGACCAAGGTTCAAACTAGGTCACGAGGACCATTGGAAGAGAATGAACAACACCAGTCGGAGATCGTCGATATTGATGAAATCCCATCCCCAAAGACGATATCGGTGAGTTCTCCTGGAAGAAATTCAACAGCCAGAAGTAGAGGTTGTGAAAGTAGACACGCCAGAAGCAACACAACAGCCTCAGAGCTAGGAAGCAGACACCCAACAGGAGGTGCAACCAGAGAGAACCAACGCAACCCTGGGAGCCAATGGAATGGCACAGAATCTGGAAGCAACAGTGGATGCAGATGAGTCTCAAACAACCATCTCAGAACACCCAGCAGAGGAGACTACTAAATATGTCTTGGCTTGGCTAGAATGGCTTACGGGGAGCAACGAGAAGCTGTTGGAACTTCGAGCCAGCCACCGCAATAAAAATACAAAGTACAGATACCGAGATCACCCCGCAAGAAACCTGCAGCAAAAATTGTTCTACCACGCATACCAGTTGGAGTACAGGTACGACCAGAGCTACTGGGCCACATTGTGAAGCTCAAGTATTCAGACTGTGATGCATAAGATGAAACCAATTCTCGGAACTTGCACAGAGGGTATTTATACAGACCATAAGCACAACTTGGCTAGGAGAAATGATTAACCAACCACACCAATGGGCAACTGGAATGAAGAAAACATGAATCTTATGTCTGTTGAACCTACCACATTTTGGAAAAGGCCAATACACAAAAACTTGCATCAAGCAGTTGTTAACAGTCACACATGGAGGGGACATATGGCTGGACAAACCCGTTCCCATAATTGTTGAGCTTAACGTGCAAATAACAGGGTTATCAATTCGGGGTATGGATCCCGCGTTGATTCTGGACGACAAATCCAAGGAGAAAGCGCTGGCAGAATAAATGAAGAAGAAGTATGGCACTGCCAGGGGAGTGAGAGGCAACATGATCAAACGAAACAACAACGCAGGCACACAATTGGGCACAAAAATCTTAGCCTACAAGCTGCTAAGAAAATGCCGCAAAGAGGAAGTAGCAGCTGGAATCATTGCAGTCGCAGCCGAGTGCGCAAAAGGTACCTCAATGAGCTGGGTGCCATACTTGTTGAAATTATTCCAAGAGGACTGCAAATATGTGCAGGACCTAGACACAGAGTTCCATTAATCATGGTTGATTACCCTAATAGCCTTCATGGGATGGTGAGAACCAGGGTATGTAGTTTTTTGTACCAGACCACAGCCAGCGGGAGCAAGGTACCTACTACTAAGACTCGGGTCGCATGCCAGGCATAAGAGGGAGAATGGAATCATATTTGAAGAATACCTATGAGATATAGAGGAAGCCATCATTCGATCATGGAGAATAACACTAGAGGCTGTCGCATGATATGCTGACATCACCAATTTCCAGGCCACACGACAGAAAATGTGGATGCAAGCAAGGTAGGATCCAGCTAAATAGTGGCTACATATGTGCTACTACATCATAGAGGGTGACATCGACATGGTCATCAGTGAATGGCTCAATGAATGGAAGATATCAGCCATTACCCGGGAAGTACCAGAAAGAACAGCAGAAGGGGAGGTAGAGCAAGGAGACACGCAACCTCCGAAAATCCAAGTGCCCAAGAAACCAAGAATGGGCCAAGGCAAGCCAACTCATGAAAACGAAGGGTCAAATAAGACAGGAACCCAGAAAGGGAAGAAAGAGACTACATAGCCGACCAACGAACAACAGAAACAGGCTAAGGGAGCGCAGGAGACTGCCCTAAATCCCAAGACACAGGAACCAGGGGATAATCAGAGACTAGTCGCGCAGGAAGGAGGCACACGCAAGAAATAAAAGGTGCAAAGAGCATTTCCAGAATATACGATCACAAAGGACGATGGGTAAATGATCATCAGGATGGTCTAGGATTGCCTAGTAGAGGATTTCGATCATGCAACACATCACAGGGACAAACTGCAAAAAGAGATGGAAAAAATGGGGTAGTTCCTCAAGAAACTCGGGGAAGTACAAATAGCAAGCAGCAGCAGAGGAATAGAACCATCAGCACCACAGACCAACGAAAGAGAGGAGGTAGAAGAATGAGACCCAGTCCACTCATTGCCACAGGAAAACACAACAGTCTACATCACACCTAGCATGCTACGCATGGATGAAATCGTGGGGCAGACACCCTTGAAGGATTTAAACCACATCCAATTGGTCCTCACATGGATGCCATCGAGGGAACTACACAAGTTACATGTTAGCGTTGACCATGAGGTACAGTCTCGTGCACACAGAAACTTAGTCGAGTTATAGCAAGTAACAAAGAAGCGGGAGGTGCTGGAAAAAGTTTGTGAGCAGGCCAAGTTTGAAACTCAGGAGGAAAAAGAACGTAGAAATGAACTGGAACGAAGAGTGGGAGGAATTTTTGACAAACTCCCAAACACCACGCAAGGAAATGAACTCCTAGTAGCAAAAAATATTGATTAGATTGCGTAGGCCATTGTGCAATATTAGAAGGAGATCGAAAGTCTCTGAGAACATCTCATACCCACCACTCTACCAGCAATGAAGGAGAAAAGGAAACAGGAAGAAACATCGCAGCTGCAGGAGATAGAGAAACAGGTTAGCACAACAACTCAATTATTCGATAAGGCAATGTAGCTTTGGACAATGTTATAGGAGGATCCACAGGTCCAACGCTAGGACAAGAAAGAGGAAAGGATCAATGCAGCGATCCAAGAGCTCAAGCAGAATTAGAAGACCATACCCATCCCAGAACGAGTCAAAGGGATGCAAGAGATGAAGAAGATGCAGGCAGAACTTATCATTGCGCAAACACAGAAGCAGGATCGCCAGGCTCAAATAGAGCCATTTCAGGAATGGGTAGCAGAAATACTCACACTGGCAGAGGGAGCTAAAACACAGATAGCACAGACCCAGGAAAAATGTGCAGGATTGTTGAGAAACAAAGTGGTAGCCCAGGTAGTGGACACTGTTAAGGAGAAGACCGCGCAAACACTGACAAAAGCAGCAGAGCTAACGGAAAAGTTCCAGACAATCACCAAGGAGATCAAGGAAGCTCAGAAGGATTAGGTGACTCGGGACGAGTCACGTGTCAATGTTGGGGGCCTTTTGGCACTAGGCCAAAGTGGAAAGAAGGATGTTCAAAGGATGATTGTGGGGAAAGAAAGCGTGCAGAAATTGAAGTAACAACTGGAAGGAAACACAGCACGCGCACATGCAAGAAAGAATTCACAAGGAAAACAACAATTGGAGGAAGAACAACAAACGCGCATGGGAGGAAGACCTGACGTCGATAGGGTTAGGGTTTTTGTAATACATTGTAAATGGTTGAAGAGACCGATAGATATAAATATAGATACATAGGAATCAGGAAAAGGTTGGTTCCCGATTAGTTCACTTTTGTAGTGTTCATACTAGTTATGCACAAGTTGATGCGATATGTAATGTTGTTATGGACTATTTTGTAAGTTGTTAAGCTAGAGGAGAGGAAAGGAGGAAGATCTAAGGATTAGATCACATGCTAAGGAGCCTGGTGCGATCTAGTTTGCCTCATATAGAGCTTACCCATCTGAGGAGAATTGTAAGCGCGTGGCGCTGGAGGTACAAAACTACCATAATAAAAGAGACAAGAGCCAAATCTTTGTGGACGTAGCCCAGGAGGGGGTGAACCATGGTAATATCCATGTAATATGATGAATTCATGCATATCTTTGTCTTCTTTCAGCAGTTAATTGTGGTGCTTAATGAATGAGTTAATATATTGCTATGAAATTTGATTATGTTGTAAGGAAATGAATTGTGGAAGCTAAATGCATAACCGTGAAGAATAGTAAGATCACCAATGTGAATGATAATAGATGGCTCTAAATAATGATCTCTTATCTCATACTCAATCTTAGGATGTAAACACCTGAGGCTTACATCCACCCATTTAAATCTATCTCGGGTGAGATTGTGCCACGCCTTCTATGTGTTGCGTTGCCTTTTGGTTTGCCAAGAGGGCCGATAGTTTTAGAGGCTTTGTTGGAAACCTGAAAAGACATGAACCTTGGGTCAATAACTCAGATGATAAAGACAAAAGAATAGCTAAACCTAGATAAAACCAACACCTTTCCTTTTTGCTTGACCTTCAGATAAAATTTGGTGTTGCCATCATGAACAACAAGTGCATGCTCCTTATAATCCTTGATTAGGCTTTCTCATGCGTTGTGGACTCAATGAACTCTACCGATGTAGGCATAGTCCAAGTTGTTCCTGAAGTGTACCTGCCTAAATGGAAAGTAGAGACAAACACAACATATTTCAAACCAAGATTTTCTAATATTTAAAGAACAAGTTGTTTTTCTTGGGTGGATTTGTCAAAACCATGTCCCTTTAAATTAAGAATAATGGATTTGAACTTCATAAAGAATTATTGAATATTATCAAAGCTTTTTGGATACAAAGAATCCAACTCTACCTCAAGCATATGACCTCTAATATCGTCTTGATTTCCAAAGAGATTGACCAATGTGGTCCAAATCCCATTCCGAGTACTACAAGCATCAATATGAAACCATAAATCGAGAGATACTGACATGCAAAGAAGATCGTGGGCCTCATCCATGCGGTTGAATACTTGGATTTCTCGATTTTTGATGTTGGTTCAACCTCTGTAGCAATTGTCAATCGGTATAAGCCTCGTTTCTTGATCTGGTGCACAATCCTTGGCTTCCAAACAAAATAATTGTATGGAATGAGAAGAATAACCTATGTTGATTACATCCTTCCTGACTAAATCTCCTCCAGGACCTACAAAAAAAATTCCTATGCATCTTGCTTCTAGCAAACTATGGGCTCTTATACCATGTAAATTTTGGGTGAAAACCCTAAAACTATTCACAGAGAACCTAGCTATATAAAATCACATAAAACTTGCAAGAGAATTGAGAGAGAGAGAGAGAGAGAGAGAGAGAGAGAGAATCTATTAATAATAACATAATGAATGAGTAATACATGCACTAATATATAATCCAAGAGAAGTAATGCACCAATATCATGGAGTACATGTGCCATAGGAGTGATCCAAAGGTCATCTGGACACTAACTCACTATAATGAGAGTCTACTACTAGGTAATCTCAGTCAACTATTTAAGAGGAAGCATTATAACTGAGTGACAAGTGTTGAGACCAAAAATAGCAAATTCATGCAAAGTGCGCCCTCATGCCCTAAAGCCTAGAGAAAACCCTAAAGAGATGGAAATAGATGCATGATTGGGTTAGGATATTTAGACACTTAGTAGTTAGTTAAGATCTACTTGGTCCAATGTGTCGTTAGGTAAAAGTGTGTTTCTTAGTGTGTTTATTTAGTATGCATTTGTAGTTAGGAAATCCGGCGGTCACAATATGTTCCCGACATAGAGTGATCCAATGGTTCATATTCTCCTTGATATTAATGGCCATTGATCTATGTTTTAACACCCGATTGTTCCATGATCTCTATTTAAAGAGCATGGAAGGTCATTTTCCGATGATCAATTGTGAGAAACTCTCTTGTAAAAATCTCTTTGTAATCTTTTTCTTTTGCATTAATAAACTGCTCCAAGTGGTCGCATTGGTTGGGGCCATGGATGTTTCCTTGTAGGGTTTTACCACATCAAAACATCGGTGTGTTGATCTTTGATATGGTTGTGTGAGTGGTTACTAAATGTGTTCGTCCTCTGTTGGAATACATGTGTTGTCAAACATGGTATTAGAGCCTGTTTGAAGACCCGCTCCTGTTGTATATCGAGATCGTGAAGATGAGTTGCCTCATCTCTATTTTCTTCCATTTTCATACATTTATGGGATAAGAGGACTGTTCCATTGCATTTGGAGCGCTCATTTCATTCATGAACGCTTTTTGTTTCACTCGAAAAGGTTTCTTTTTACCCAAGATAAGACCATTTCAGTCAGATCCGGAGGTATAAAGCTTGAATACGCCCTTTTAAATTTTTTGCAGAGTATTATTTTGGTTTTATATTGTTAGTTTCCGGGTTTCTATTCTTTTAGATCTGCGTATTCTCTTTTCCCTGCTCCCTGTGAGATCTCGAAAAATCAGAAATAGATAGGAAAATGTGCATTTTCCGAATAAGCTAACGACAACACGGGTATTCCAACAGAGGATGAACACCTTCAGTAACCACTCACACAACGAGATCAAAGATCAATGCACCAATGTTTTGATGTGGTAAAACCCCTATGGGTAAACATCCATGGCCCCAGCCAATGTGGCCACTTGGAGCAGTTTATTAATGCAAAAGAAAAATATTACAGAGAGATATTTACAAGAGAGTTTCTAACAATAGAAACTCTCTTGTAAAACTCTCCCTGTAATCTTTGTCTTTTGCATTAATAAATTGGTCCAAGTGGTCGGGTTGGCTGCAGCCATGGATGTTTTCCCATAGGGGTTTTACCACGTCAAAACATCGGTGTGTTGATATTTGATCTGGTTGTGTGAGTGGTTACCGAAGGAGTTCGTCCTCTGTTGGAATACGTGTATTGTCAAACGGAGCGAAAAAAATTTCTTGTGTGAAAAGAGTTTTTTATGACCACGCTCTCCAAGACTGTCTTCAACAACAACAAAAACAACAACAACATCAACAACAACAACAACCTCAATCCTCCTGCTAAACAATATAATATGTTTTTCTAGCCCACTTGGTTAAAAGTTGTCTTATTAAGTAAGAGGTCTTGAGTTCAAGTCTCCCTTTTTGTTACTTTTTTTGAAAAATTTCATGCTAAATTGAAAAGTGTATTTCACTTCAAGTATAAAAGTGAATCACTATAAATAGTTTTAATATTTTATTTTAGAGTTATTTATTTGGCATGCAACTTTCTTTTATAAAGTAACTTCATTATAAAAGTGATCCCCACTTCTTTTTATAAAAGTGAGTCACTTCATTAAACAACTTACACCACCACGTGGTCCTTTGGTTACCGTTTATGCTTTCTTTTTTTTTTAATTTCATAACTTTCACATACGAAGTCTATTTTCAGTGCCGTATTTTTAAAACCGCCTAACTTTTCGATATTTTCCATCAAGATCATAAATTTCAGTTTTTCAATCCATATTATATGCATATTTAATATGGATTCTTCCACTCATATTTTTCTTACYAGTACCAACTACTTCCAATGGAAATCTCATATGGAGGATTTATTAAGAAGTAAATGCTTGTAAGGATTACCTTGGAAAAGGAAAAAGAACCCACGGATGCTGATAAGAAATTCAAATGGGCTAATAGGAGTGACGTAGCACGTGGACTGATTCAAATGTCCATCTCTCTTTTTTTTTTTTAAGTAAGTGAGTGATATTAAATATAAAGGGCCTTCTTGGACCAAAAAGATACAGAGTACAGATAAGATACTAGCTGTAGTTACCGGACTGCCCCAACAGAGGGGAAACCAGTCCGGCCAGCATGACAGTTAGACAAAAAGTGTGATGAGTCAAGTGACCTGTTCAGAGCTAACTGGACATCAACTAAGAGTAAAATTATCAAACAAAACCAGAAAGTTCTAAAAACCTCAGATATTTGCCCAGTAGCCTTGCCAGGTGTTGTGGTCCACCTCTAACCAAGGCTCCTCCTCGATGTAAGTCACCCGGTCATCCCAACGCTTTACCACATCCACACCTCCTTCAGTCCTGATGGCTGGCTGAGTATCCTGCACCCCTTCCTGTCCCGTGTCCATCTCCCTTGCGTACTCTGCATGTTGGATTCCATGTGGCTCCTTGCATGGCAGGCTCGGCTCCAGAGTCTTCCCATTGTCAGTTGCGCTCTCGGGGTTCAGTGTCGTAGTCTCACCATCAAGGTCGGAGGGGGCAGCTTCACGCATAGAGGTAAGGAGCTGGAGTAATGAAGCGATATTCTTKTCCACAACGAGCACGCGGAATTGGAGGTCCTCTACCCCCTGGCGGAGCTCGAAGACCAAACCAAAAATAATTTCCAAGCTTTCCCGGAGTTGAGTATCAGAGAAGGGGTTCGGGGCCTAGTGTTCAGTGCGTCGTGGCTTGCCTGGAGGTGGTTCTCCCATAGTCGGCCCAGCAGAGGTAAGAATTGGTATTGGTGGAGCTTTGAACGAAGGTTGTTCCGGGAGGTGACTCGTGTTGGGAGTCGACAGCCAGGGAACAATAGCCAGACCATCCATTCACTTTGATGCCAAAACGGGAGAGGAAGGAGCCATGCCCGGCGGAATGAGGGGAGAAGAACAGGATGAAGGCGACGTTGGCGGCGAAACGGGGGGGCGGCAAGGTCGCCATGGGGAGCCTCTGCGCGGACGCCCTCGATGCCGAGGCATGAGACACGTCTCGTGCTAGCTAGGGGGCATTGGGTACCGGGGGTGGCGGTAGGGAGCTTGCAGCCAGAAACAAACAACACCGAGCTTACAGGATTCAGAGAACTCAAACGGAGACTGCCCTGAGGAGAACCAAGTAAGGCTCGCGCAGGGAAAGACGAGAAGCAGACAAAGCTCGGCCATGGAATGAGTGAAAAGAGGAGAGAGTTTGTGTTGTAATTCTCCTCGTGCCATGGTTAATGGAAAATTAATGCCTGCGTAGGGTGGCGCCCGAAGGCACGAGCCCTTCACGTGGCGTAGTGTCTTGCTAACCATCCCTCGCCTCCTCATCGTGCCGCGTGGGGCGCAATATCACCCCATCTAGGGGAATGTCCATCTCCCTTTATTTAAGGTTCCACCTTAAATAAATTGATGACCCCGATGAAGCTTGGGAAAAAATTGAATCTGTTTTTGGTAAACACAATATTATTCGAGCACATCAGTTAGAAAATCAAATACTAACTTTAAGTCCAAATGATTTTTCTTACATTGAAGACTATCTATCTAAGTTTAATACACTCAGAATTTTATGTGATGTGTTAGTATCCAGACACTAAATATTCAATTTTCTCCTCGCTGCAGGAATGGGGTTATTCCTGTAGCACTAAAAAGTGTTGTTCCAAAGTGTCGGTATTGCATATTCTAGAAATAAGTGCTAAACTTTTAACTCGCCTCATTAGAGAAGGTACAGGAAGGTTGGAAGTTCTTATTCCACGCACCCTTGACATATGGTTGTGATTCCTTGATTGAGATAATTTGGCCTTTAAAGGCTATTTTTTATTAAAGGTTTGCCAAATTGTTTTTTGGGTTTCATTGGCCTTTGTGCAGGGTTGGTTTTATTATCAATTTCACCAAAATTTAGTTGCGCCACAAGGACAATCTCCAATCCTCAAAACCACACACCTGCAGTCATACAAGACATGATTCAGTAAATACATGCCACACAATTCAAGCCAAAGCCTAGTGTTAAGCACCAAGCCACATGAAGGATGAGCCACGGATCTATGTGCACAATGCTTGATCATCCATACTGAGGGACGTCGATTTTACCAGTTGTCAATGAAAAGATCCATGTGTCAACAAAGTCAAACACCCGCCACCAAACATGACATAGCTTTGTTCTGGACATCCAAGTGTTGGTCATATGTTGGGGTGGTTTTTTCTGATGGGGAAAAGGAACTAATAGGCATACTGTCAAATGCTCGATTTATTGAGTATCCAAGTGTTCAGTTCGAGCAGTGTTAATTCAAGGCATCATAAGAGAAAACCAGGCTGATAATATTCAGAGCAATCAGATGTAATTTATAGAATATGCTTGTTAAGGGAATTTGTGGCAATTTCATGATTATGATATTCCATAGTCGCTTAACAACATTGGGCATTGTCAAAACGCCAAACAAGTGTCGGATTCGGAACCTGTAAGGAACGCATCTCAGGCATTGGGATATTATCTTCAAAATGAGTGTAAAGAATTCGAGAAGGGTTTGATGAGACGACAGAACAAAACACCCACAATTGTTGTTGTTTGGTCTGTCTTCTTGCTTCTATCATTTCTTTGCGGTGGGTGTGAATAGATCCATTCACAACACATATTAAAGGACCAGATCTGCAATAGTGTTGCATCAATTGTTAAGATTATACAGAGGGTTTTCCATTCCAAATAAATTCACTTAAGAGATGTAAGGTCTCAGATAGAACAACGAAACTGAAGTTAAATCTAAAGTCAAAATTCTTCGCCCAGTTTTTGTGGAAAACGACAAGTAAGGAACCAGACTCTGCTACAAAAAGAACTCGTCAATTGCCCAAATTTTCTTCGATCCTCAAGTTTTGTTGGTGACGGAGCATCAGTTATTGGTCATATCTTCAAAATTGATTTTCGCTAGATTTTGTGGAGAGTAATAAACATTGATCGAAGGATTTTCTGCAAGAAAAAGTAAACATATAATAGAGTAAATCCCAGAACTTAAGATAAAGCTTATCTCCTGATTTCAAATGGCAGAGTATTTGATGGAAGAATGTCTTTTGGGATCAGCACAACAAGGAGGGATTTTATTCCAGTTGTGGAGAATTTTTGCATAAGAATAACTTCTTTTTATTCCACTTTGCAGAATATTGATTAAGACTTGTTCAAATGAATAGCATCTAGAATCAATTCAGATCTTATCAGAGTCCTGATTCATTGTAGTTGTTAGTTTAAAGATTGATCTGAGGGAAATTCTCAGGGTTTATTTTTGGGATCTGATTTTACCATCATGTATCTATTTATTGTGAAACTCTTAGGAGCCATAGGAGAGGGGGGAAGCCCGAGAGGGTTCAGGATAGATTAGAATGCAAGACTGAGACTCTTTTTCATGATTGTAAAACAGGAACCTTTTTTCATTTTGCACTCAATGCTACAGCCTTTTTTATAAGAAAACTTTCTCCTCTAATCTCTTTCTTCCTTTTCTAACTTGTAAAACATGTTATCTTTGCAATGCATTGAAATTATCTTGTATGTTGATAAGGCAATGAAGAATTCACTGATTTCTTTCTCATTCCAAGACTTGTTTTTAAGTACCTTGTTCTCTATTTCTGAATGACATTTAGGATTAGGAATCTTCCTATGTGAGTGAACAGATTGGGCACTTGCATACTTCTTTATTCTTATGGTTTTATCTGCTTTGTTAAATTGGATACCATTGACTAAGTGAGTGTGAACGGAACTTATTTACAATCAGGGATTGGTATTATCTTTTTTCATTTATTGTTGCAACCTCCAAACTTTTTTCAAATCCAATATACATTTATTCATAAAATCATTGCAATAATCGAAGATGTTCTAGGCTTTACCCTATCGCAGTCTAGGGGCAAATTCTAGCACTAACATATTTTGGCACCATTGTCGGGGACGAAGCAGCGAAGAAATATTCCCAGGGAGAACGACAACGATCAAATCCACTTCTTGATGGTGAACAAGAAGAGGACATGTGCTTGACCACAGAGCTTTCACCATGGAAACTCCACTGTCTAAAGATTAATAGGTGAATCCACTTGATCCAAGCATGGAAGCCATTTTGGCTCAAAGGTTTGATTTTTGTGATTTTTCAGATATCATTGGTTTTCCAAACCCAATTCTTAGCAAAGTTGAATGGGAAGGTACCCTTCCTACATTTAAAGGCGGTGATTGGGAGGTTCCGGCTGAGCATATGCTAGACTCTCATGAGTTTATTCATGAATGTCAGATTGTGCATGAGGATGTCAAGATCAATATTTTTATATACTCATTGAAGGGAACAACCCTTGACTGTTGCGGATCTCTGCCAGCTTCAAGTATTAACTCATTGGCAAGTTTTCATAATGCTTTCAATATATTTTGTAAATAAGATTTTTCAGCTGAAAGCATTTTTGAAAATTGTTGTGATGAATTTGATAAGCATATTCAGCAGAAAGCAAATGTTTCTTCTGATTGCGAGAATGAAAATCATGTTGTTAAGGAAGATTTTCTAGATCTAATTGATAATAGGAAAGATGACTGCATAGTTGAGGATGCATTAGATTTTGTTTCTGATGCACCTATTGTCTTAGATCTGAATGAAAAAATAGTTGAAGAAGAGGTCTTGTTAAATGTGATTAAGTAGGAAAACCAAGATGATGCTCATCAAGAACAGATATATGAGGCAACATATGGCAATGTTAGATTTGATGAATAGGTTTATGAGAACATTCTACCCATTTGTCATGTACAGTCAGAACCAGTTTATGGCATCCATCTACTAGAAGGGGAAGAAAAGTTTGAGTTGCAAGCAGAGGTAAACCTATTTGGTTGTTCATCTATTTCTTTCTTCTATGATCCAGTAGCCATTTCTATGGAATCATATTTCTCAGAAGATTTTAGTCTTGCTATTTTCAGAATCAAAGAAGACGGTGGTTGTGAGTATGTGTCACAAGTTAAAATTTTGTTACACACAATCAAGTTTTCTTTGATCTTATTTTGCATGCAAGGATTTTTTACAGTTAGCTACATGTTATCATGGTTTCATTGGAAACATGATTTCACTTGATCAAGTGACGGTATAATTGGTTAGAAGTAGGGCAGGCAATAAGCTCTCTTCTTGAGCATTTGTTTTTACAGTTTGTATAGTGTAATCAGGTTTGTAGCAGAAAGTTTGGTTTCAAAATTTTGTTAGAGTTTCAATAAGTTGCAAAATCTTGGACCTGATTTGAAATGATATTGACGAACTCCGTAACCCAATGGACTAGGCACAACATAGCATAAATGTGGATTTTTGTAGAGGCAAAGGTTTGCAGGTTGCGTTGCAAAGTTGAATAGAACGGAAAGGCAAATTGGTTTGCTTTTTCTTGGCATCTCGCAGGGAGTATGTCATCCCTAGAAGGAGCCAATTTTAGTATCCAGACACTAAATATTCAATTTTCTCCTCGCTGGAGGAATGGGGTTATTCCTGTAGCACTAAAAAGTATTGTTCCAAAGCATTGGTATTGCATATGCTAGAAATAAGTGCTAAACTTTTAACTCACCTCATTAGAGGAGGTACAGGAAGGTTGGAAATTCTTATTCCATACACCCTTGACATATGGCTATGATTCCTTGATTGAGATAATTTGGCCTTTAAAGGCTAATATTTATTAAAGTTTTGCCAAATTGTTTTTCGGGTTTTATTGGCCTTTGCACAGGGTTGGTTTTATTATAAATTTAACCAAAATTTGGTTGCGGCACAAGGACAATCTCCAGTCCTCGAAACCACACACCTACAGCCATACAAGACATGAGTTAGTAAATACATGCCACACAAGTCAAGCCAAAGCCTAGTGTTAAGCGCCAAGCCACATGAAGGATGATCCACGACTCTATGTGCGCAATGCTTGATCATCCATACTGAGGGACATCAATTTTAACAGTTGTCAATGAAAAGATCCATGTGTCAACAAAGTCAAACAGCCACCACCAAACATGACATAGCTTTGTTCTGGACATCTAAGTGTTGGTCATATGTCAGGGCAGTTTTTTCTAATGGGGAAAAGGAACTAATAGGCATACTGTCGAATGCTCGATTTCTTGAGTATCCAAGTGTTCAGTTCGAGCAGTGTTAATTCAAGGCATCATAAGAGAAAACTAGGTCGATAATATTCAGAGCGATCAGATGTAATTTATAGAAGATGCTTGTTAAGGGAATTCGTGGAAATTTCATGATTATGATATTCCATAGTCGCTTAACAACATTGGGCATTGTCAAAACGCCAAACAAGTGTCAGATTCAGAACCTACAAGGAATGCATCTTAGGCATTGGGATATTATCTTCAAAATGAGTGTAAAGAATTCGAGAAGGGTTTGATGAGACGACATAATAGAACACCCACAATTGTTGTTGTTTGGTCTGTCTTCTTGCTTCTATCGTTTATTTGCAATGGGTGCAAATAGATCCCTTCACAACACAGATTAAAGGACCAAATCTGCAATAGTGTGACATCAATTGTTAAGATTATACAGAGGGTTTTCCATTCCAAAGAAATTCACTTAAGAGATGTAAGGTCTCAGATTGAACAACAAAACTAAAGTTAAATCTAAAGTCAAAAGTCTTCCCCAGTTTTTGTGGAAAACGACAAGTAAGGAACCAGACTCTGCTACAAAAAGAACTCGTCAATTGCCCAAATTTTCTTCGATCCTCAAGTTTTTTTGGTGACAGAGCATCAGTTATTGGTCATATCTTCAAAATTGATTTTCGCCAGATTTTGTGGAGAGTAATAAACATTGATCGAAGGATTTTCTGCAAGAAAAAGTAAACATATAATAGAGTAAATCCCAGAACTTAAGATAAAGCTTATCTCCTGATTTCAAATGGTAGAGTATTTGATGGAAGAATATCTTTTGGGATCAGCATAGCAAGGAGGGCTTTTATTCCAGTTGTAGGATAATTTTTGCATAAGAATAGCTTCTTTTTATTCCACTTTGCAGAAGATTGGTTAAGACTTGTTCAAATGAATAGGATCTAGAATCAATTCAGATCTTATCAGATTTTAGATCTTATCAGAGTCTAGATTCATTGTAGTTGTTAGTTTAAAAATTGATCTGAGGGAAATTCTCAAGGTTTCTTTTTGGGATCTGATTTTACCATCATGGATCTATTTATTGTGAAACTCTCAGGAGCTGTAGAAGAGGGGGGAGGCTCGAGAGGGTTCAGAATAGATTAGAATGCGAGACTGAGACTCTTTTTCATGATTGTAAAACAGGAACCTTTTTTCATTTTGCACTCAATGCTACAGCCTTTTTGATAACCAGACTTTCTCCTCTAATCTCTTTCTTCCTTTTCTAACTTGTAAAACATGTCATCTTTGCAATGCATTGAAATTATCTTGTATTTTGATAAGGCAGTGAAGAATTCATTGATTTCTTTCTCATTCGAAGACTTGTTTTTAATTAACCTTGTTCTCTGTTTCTAAATGACATTTAGGATCAAGAATCTTCATATGTGAGTGAACAGATTGGACACTTGCATACTTCTTTATTCTTATGGTTTTATCTTCTTTGTTAAATTGGATTCCATTGACTAAGTGAGTGTGATCGGAACTTATTTACAATCAGGGATTGGTATTATCTTTCTTCATTTACTGCTACAACCTCCAACCTTTTTTCAAATCCAGTATACATTTATTCATAAAATCATTGCAATAATCAAAGATGTGCTAGGCTTGACCCTATGGCAGTCTAGGGGAAACTTCTAGTGCTAACATGAAGAATGTGAGATAAAAATGGAGGAAGAGTGTTGCATCTATATTATTCTTTATCTACCTTTTATGCCATGAGATGGGCTCTAGGAAAAGATTATAAAAAACCCAGTTTTGAGTCCTTTTATGATGCTTCGATTAGAGAGCAATATAATCTTGTACAACTTGGAGTGATCAGCACCACAGGTACCTCCAACAAAGCCTTAGTCGCCCAGCAGAAAGATAAATCAGAGAATCCCAAGAAGAAACATCCTCGCCACAACAACAAACAACATAAGGGTCCCAAACCCACTCAGACAACTTCAACTCCTAATGGTGACAAAGGAGAAAAATATACAAATAAGAAGACTTACATACATTGCAACTTTTGTAATAAAGATGGTCATGATGAGTTTAAATGTTTCAATAAGATGGTGGCTTCTAGAAGCAGTGATGAAGAAGCACAACATCTATATTGATTCTACTATTTCTTCTTCTTCTCATGGACATGCACTTTCTGCTTCTGGTTTCTCCTTCAATGCAACTTCTACTTCTTCTTCTTATGAGTGGCTTATTGATTATGGAGAATATTATCATATGGGTAAGAATAAAGACATATTTTCTGCTCTAAATGAATGTAACACCAATAAAATATTTGTTGGCGATGAAAGATCTCTTAGTGTTGTAGGATCTGGAACAGTTCAAGTAGATAATGGTCATTTCAATGATGTATTATGTGTTCCAAGTATTTCTTCTAACCTTTTATCAGTATATCAAATCATTCATTCATGTGAAGGTAAAACCATAGAGTTTTCACCTCATTGTTACACATTATTTTGGTCACTTTGATGATGATTCTACAAGCATGTGTTCAGAATCTCAAAAGGATCTTTTGCATGAGAAAAGTAATTGGTTTCTTCCTCTACAAAACTAGTTTTTAGAAGGACGTCGCAGGCTGCATGTAGTACATGGTGCAAAAATTCTTGATTTATGCAGGTTGCTCTATACCTGGCTCGTGGTGTTTCCGCAGGGTGCGGCGGCGTTTGAAAGCTAAAGAAAGGAAGAAGTTCATGAAGGTTCTAGAAGGTGATCTTCTAGAATGTGAGGTGGTGTCCGTATGGTTGAGATCCTACTGGCTTCTCTAATTTGGAGGGATCATCCTAGTCCATTTAACCACTTCTCCTTCTCCTATATAATGATGGGTTTCTCATGGAAAAGGTTAAGCAAGATTAAGCAAGGAATCAATGAAAGAATAGGTTGAAGACTATGTGAGGAATCTTTTTTCAATTGATGCTTGAGGTCTCCATTTGTCCATCAAGCGTTTGTGGATCATCTTCATGCAAATTTGGAGCAAGTGTGTGTGTGTGTGTGTTGGAACAAAGGACCACTGAAAGGGAACTTGTGACATCAAGGCAGTTTGGTTGTATCTTCCACTTTTACTTAATATAATACGGTGGCATGCTTCTTTCCCATAAAATCATTCTCATTTTATTACCTGACTCCTTTATCACATTTTTAGGTTTTCATTGAATCTACTATTATTTCTTTCACTTTGGTTGGTTTGTGTCATTGCATATCTGATTTCACAAGAGCACCGTAGCGAAGCAAGGACAACAAAGATATAAGGAAGTGATATTCAAAGGTATGTCATTCATTCCTTCTTTGGTAGTAAATTCAATGATTGTAACTTAGGGGAAGCGTCATGTCCCATCTTGTTTTGTTCTAGATCCAGGTGGATCTAGGGAGATTAGTTTATTTCCACATTCACTGATTTATCCAATAAGAAAATTGGCGACTGCAGTAGGGATACGACTTGTTTGTGGTTTTTTGTTGGCCATTTTCTTTTAGCCTACCCTTTTTCACTTTAATTCAGTCTCTGGGTCTGTGGGGGATCCATCTAGACTCTCTGGATCTGAAAGTTCACGTAGACTCTTTGTCCTTTTTCCAAATTTATTTTGTTTACAGGCATTTTCACACTGTACCCCATATGCAGCCTACAGAAACCTTTGATCGTCGCACTTGAGTGTTTAGACCAGTGTGGAATTTCCACACCCTACCTAATAGCTAACCTGTGGAAATCCCTGATTTTCGCACTATACCCTACTGCTGGGTTGCGACACTGTTTGTAAAATTTTTGGATTGGGCCTTCTTGTCTTTTGATACCCAGTTTTGTTTTGATCACCTGGGAGGAAACTTTAATGTCAGTATCTAACTGTTTTCTGAGTTTTAGATTTGTTGTTGATTGGTTTTCGGAGATCGAAAACTCTTATTAATCATTTTTCCAGTTTTACTTCTTGATTTTTATCAACAAGGATATAATCTCTGATTCTGCAATCTGAGTGCTTGATTGATTAAAAGTTTTTTGATTGGATTTAAAGTTTTGGATTGATTACATTTTTTGGATTGCTTGTTGATTAGAAAGACATTTTCGTTTTGCATTTAGTGAAACACTTTCTTCTCATCTTTACTTTTATCTTCATTGAAAGTTTGATTTGGGTATTTGTTGAGTGTATCGATTTTCTTTGATTACTTGTCCTTTCTTCATTATATCCATGTTTTGGATTTGGAAAGGAAGAATTAAAACCATTTATTCTTGTTGAGTAATCATCCATAAGAAATTTTTTTGCATTCAATTTTTTTTTTAGAAGAGAACATTTGAGAAATTTCATTGTTTATGGTTGTTTGAAATTGTGTTCATTCAAGAAAAAGAAATTACATTTTGTAGCTTACATCATTTCAGAAAAATACCTTCTCCCTACTGTAGATAGATTTCATTGAACGAAAGATTGCATCATTCATATATATTTGCATATTATTGGACCAAGTTTTCATACAACATTGGTTTCATTTCCGTCTTCCTCTTGTGTAAACAATAGCCTCTAAAACACTTCGTAATTATAAAATTTACTTAGTAACTTTTATTTTCTAGGGCTCTTTTACACCAACATTAGCTAGGCTAGCGCTTTGGAATAGGTTGTGAGGCACACTCTCCAAAGCGTAAAACACACAATAGCATCTTGTGATAGGGATTGTTCAAATCCATTGGAAACATTTTGTCCTGGGAAGCCCTTCTCACACAAGGGTCAAACCTGAGGTCGCATTGAAACTGACAGAGTTACTCACCCTGCTTTGTTGGTCTTGGTGTAGATATTGCACGTATTATGGGGGTTGCTTGAAAGGTATACCCACAATGATGAGTGGAAGCCTTTCATGTTGATTTTGGGCTAGATACTTTGCCTTTGCGCGTGGATCGGACTGTCGATTGTTTCTCCAGACATCATTGTTGTTCTTGGTAACCTTAGTAGCCTATATTTTTAGGGTCTTACACAAGGTGACTATGGAGGGGCAAGTCTTCACGGTACCTGGAATCAACGTTGGCGAAACGCACTCGGACTCCTTGGAGGGTATACCCATGATTATGTGTGGGAGCTTGCACGAGGGTGTAAGTCCATTAAGCAGGTCATCAACGTAATTTTTCCACCCACTCTATCCTAGCCCCTTCTTGTCTTGACTTCGCGACGTTGGATTTCATCGCCAACTAGTGAATTCAAAATAAGAAGGTTTTGTTTGCTTGGTTTGATTCCTAGATTTTATTAGTGAGTGATGTTTGTTTCCATAGTTGGCCATAGATTTTCTTCGTAAAATATTTGGTTCGGCCAACATTGACCCTCCACATCGTTCACGTAGGATGCAAAGACTACCCCCGGAAGATCCAGAAGGTTACCAACCTTTTCCTACTAATCCACCAGAGGGCTCTCCTCAACAGAATGAGGTCCAGGACAACATAACTTCACAAGCGGAAAGGACTCACTCTTTAGAAAATTTCTGAATTGTGTCTGATTCTCTAAAGGCTTTCTAAATACCTCCTAGATATGAGAGACTTATTCTCCGACTGAATTCATCCAGAGAAATTGTTGTTGACACTTATGGAATACGATCAGACCCCTTACCGGCCCTGAAGGTGAGAATCCCCTTTGGACTACTGACATATTCAGAAGCCCACCTCGCACGGTGCGAGACCTTTATGACTCAAGGGTAGGTGTTGATACACCTTTTGTCTCTGAACTGCCCAAAACATATGTTACCTACACGATACCTCTAGATCACTTTAATAGTACAACTAGCTATATCCCCGTTGTTTCAAACACAAAGTCAGTTGGTCCTAGCTCGACTATTTCTCTCTAGATGGCCCATTCTACTATGGTCCTACATGCTATGACTATTCCCACTGAGAATACGGTGGTTACCCAAACTCCCATTGGTACACCACTTTCATCTAGACCTATCCCATCCCTTCCTCCTGGGTATAATGATTTGAATACTTATATCCCCATTCCTACCCAGGTTCCATTTAGAGGTTTTGGAGTTTTCATTCCTCTTGGGTAAAATGTTTCTTCCGGTTTCGTTCCGACACCTTCCCAGGTCCTCTCCGGAGGGTCTTATCCACATTTTATTGGAGGATCTGGCCCATGTGGCTACAATCCAATTGGAGGCACCACTCAGTCATTCACTTCTGGTTATCAGATTCCTGTTGGAGGGCAATCTAACCCTAGGGGTAAAACTCAAATTGGGACACAATCCTCACTTGGAGGACAACCCCCAAGTGGAGGTTATAACCCACCCTATGGACAGAACATACCAGGATCACTAGCCCAATATTGGAACCTTCTCATCCAGGGAAATCCACAATCGTCTGGGGGGAAATAGCCTCAAGTTAGCTCTTTCATGCCCCCTAGTTCGGGCCAGTCATATATAGGTTCTTTAAATCACATTTGGGGTTCGAACGTTCACTCTAGTATCCCTTATCAAGGGAACACCCCTAATCAATACAACCCTATGGGCTACATGCCTCTACATCCACGTCTGAATCTATCAGGAACTTCGCCTTACATCTAGACTGCTTATGGTTCTATTGGTATACCAACAGGAGTCCCTCCCCAAAGTCACCAGTATCCTCACGTGAATAGACAATTTCCCTTTTTAGCCACTTTGGATCTACCCGACTTGTCTATAATCTTGAATGACCCTATCTTATATTCTCCCCATTGGCCCGTTATACCATCCAAGCTATCGTCCAACATACCCAAATTTGACGGTAAACCGAGAGAAGACCCAAACAACCATGTTATGAATTTTCACCTTTGGTGTTCGTCCAACTCTTTGATGGATGACTCCATTCGGTTACGACTCTTCCAATGAAATCTTACTGGTTCAGCTGCAAAGTGGTACATAGAATTACCACAAGGATTCTTCAACGACTTCAATACCCTAGCCATGGATTTTCTCACACATTACCAACTGTCAATCTGCTATGAGACAGGAATCGATATTTTGAGTTCCTTTAAGCAATCTTCGACCACTCATATTTCCAATCACATCCATGAGTGGAGAAGAAGACGACATTTGATCAAACTTGACCTTCCTGATCAGTTATTGGCTGAATGGTTCACCAAATCATTCATGAATAAAATCTCTTGTGATATTTCCATGGGTGGAGTTGTCACTGAAGAGCAGGCAATCAGTCATGCTCAGTACCTAGATATTGTTTATTCGCAAATGGGCACTCTTTATGAATTGCTCCCTGACACTCTTTGTCCTTCTACCACCGCTACCTCAACAACCCCAGCAACTTCTCATGTTGTTGATGGTGTGATTGGCACCTTCCATGCCCAACCTCAATCTACGCAAGCCTCTCACACCAATCCCAAATCTATTGCTTCTAATGTTCAAAGTGTTCTAACTCCCACTCCTTCCACCGACAAAACTTATGAGGTTAATTCTGTTCAATCTATCCCTGCCGGCAAAAATAAATCTAAAAAAAGAAAGGGTAGGAATAAGGAGGATGAAAATAATAATCCACAATATGAAAAATCCAAAACGCAATCTACTGATGATAATGATAAGCGTAAACCTCGATATCTTTGCCTTATCTGTGGTGATGATCACTACATGAAAGATTTTCCAAGACGTGTCGAGGTCACTAAGTTCCTTCAAGGAACCGCGAAGCCTCCCACACCTGTCGTTTTGTCACAAGATTTCCCTTATTAGCAGTAGGCCCAATTGGTCATTCATGACCAACCCTCTCCTTCCACCACTTTGTATGTCCTTATGTGTACTGGTGATTCCAAAAAGAACGACGTTTCTATCGCCACTCATGCCAAAGATTACTCTCCCTCAAAGGATAAAGTTGATGATATACCACCTTCGTTGGTTCAACTGCCTCCCTCAATTTCACCTCCCAACAGTCCTCTTCATCTCAAATGATCGGGTCTTGATACAGTCCTCATGCGTGTGCTGCTAAAAAATACATTATTGTAGAAGATCTTGCACAAGCACCCTCTGCGATGTCAGCTCTCGAAGTCCTTCAAAGTTGTCCCGCTCAACGGAAGGCATTGTTAAAGTCCATCGGTGGAATTGATCCCACGGATACGAATTTGATAATCTTTGACCTAGAAGATCACATTCTAAGGCTACCTCCTCAGCTAGCGTTTCAGATCCAAGTTGTTGTAGAGAACAAGAATATCTATAGAACCGTTATTGACGAGGGCGCCTCAATGTGCGTTATGTATGTTACCTGTTGGAAAGCCATTGGCTCTCCTCCCCTCACTGAATCACACAATACACTTAAGGCCTTCAATGGCTCTAATTTTAAACCCTACGGTGTTCTTCCCTCATTATCTATTACATTGTAAAGAAAATCGATCAATTTCAAGGTCAAGGTCTTTGATGCGACTCTTGACTATAACCTCTTACTTGGCCATAGCTGGATTGATTCCATGCGTGCAATTGTATCAACACTTTTCCGCATGTTAAATTTCACACACCAAGGAAAGGTGGTTACTGTTGACCAACTAGGATTTTTTAACTCTGATTCTCGTACTAGAAACGTACCGTTTATCTCAAAGACACCTCTCGAGTACGAGAATGTTGGTGTGGGTCTTCTAAAAGATTCAACTTTGATGGGTACATTCCCAATCCCACCACCGGATATTTTCCCCTTCGTTTTTCACCTCAATCAACATGATTTCCACCTTAGTTCATGAAACACTTGTGTCTTATGACCCGTGGATAGTACCCGACCCCGGTGATTATCTTTGCTATGGTGAACAAATTCCCTTAAGTCCAGTTGAATCCGCTTATCAAGTTATTCAGTGGGAAACCCCTTCTACTCCCTCTCTTGGTGATTCATCTCTCGATCCATTTCACGTCGTCTTTCCTACRGATGAGATGATCATGTCAGTTGTGTCCATGGAAGACACCCCATGGGACAATGGACATCATTATTCCATCCTCTTCCTTGAACAACACACCATCAAGAGTTACCAACGGATTTCAACTCCGTCGACCGTTGTTGTCATTTCCTTCRTTCCTGAGTCAACACGCGATGTGCTTTATGAAGGGAACCTRAGTAACATTTCACCCATTGTTCCTCTTGACATATCCATTAAACCTAGATTCGTCGAAAATGTTCACATCGGAGCCGCTTGTTCTGATGATGAAGTCGTCACTTATAAAGCTATTTTTCAAGAATTATGTGACGTTTTTGCCTGGAGCTATGAAGAGATGTCGGGTATTGACCCCGAAATCAGTGTGCATGAAATTAAGACCTATTCGAACGCTAAACCTGTTTAGTAGAGACTTCGCCCAATCCACCCTCATAAATTCGTCGCCATCAAGCTCGAAGTTGAAAAACTTCTCAAGGATGGCTTTATCTATCCTGTGGCTTTAACTAATTGGGTATCCAATCTAGTTTCGGTTAATAAAAAACAAGGCACGATCCGTGTATGCGTTGATTATAGGGATATCAATAAATATTGTCCTAAGAACAACTTTCTAACCCCCTTCGTCGACCAGATAGTCGACGATTGCACCGGAAGCGAAATCTTCTCTTTAATGGACGGTTTCTCCGGCTATAATCACATTAACATTCTACCTACAGATCAACACAAAACTACTTTCATTTGTCCTTGGGGTACCTTTGCCTACCAGAAACTACCTTTCGGTTTAAAGAACGTTGGTGCGACTTTTCAACATGCCATGTTTTATGCTTTTCACGATATCAAGCACATCGTGCAACCGTATCTCAATGATCTACTGACGCATTACATGTGTCGCCAAGATCACTCGGCTCATCTCTAAGCCATTTTCCTTCGCTGTCGTTACTATCGTATACATTTAAACCCACACAAATGTGTTTTTTGTGTGGAGTTCATCCGACTTCTGGGTTTTATTGTGTCACTTCATGGAATTAGGGTGGACCCTTTGAAGGTTGAGGCCATCCTTAATCTATCTCCTCCTTCGACATTACTCCAGCTCCAAAGTTTGCAAGGGAAGGCAAACTTTTTGCGTCGATTCATTCTGAATTATGTTGAGTTAATGCTAGGATTTACTCGAGTGTTGAAGAAAGGTTCCATGTTCGTATGGGATGAGACTGCCAACAAATCCTTCGAAGCTTTGAAACTTTCCCTAACATGTACACCATTACTTTTCCCACCAGGTTACAGTCGAGACTATTTCCTCTACGTTGCCGCTTCGAACTCTACCATTGCCATGGTTTTAGTCCAAGAAGATGATTTGCACGATGAACATGTAATTTATTATTTGAGTCGGAGTCTCACGACTACCGAAGCCAAATACCTACATGTGGAAAAACTGGCCTTGGCAGCTGTTCAAGTTGTCCAATGTTTTCGTCACTATATCCTATTACACAATACCACTATTATTTCTGATTGCAACCCTATGCAGCATATCCTTACATGTCAATTACTAGGGGGCAAGTACTCCAAATGGATAGTGATTCTCCGGGAGTTTGACTTAGAGTTTGAACGCGCTAAGTCTAAGAAATATTTGGTATTTGTTGAACTGATCTGTGACCTTCCCTCCACTGAAACAAAAAATGTGGCACATGATTTCTTACCTGATGAATCCCTTTTTTTGATCAGTTCTGATGACGCTTGGTATGGAGATCTTATCATTTATCTCCAAACTCAAACTTTCCAGCCCAACCTCTCTAGCACAGATCGTCGTCGCATACAGTATCAAGCCCATCAATACATAATTCTCAGTGACACTCTTTATCGCCATGGTGTTGACTCTATTTTCCGACGCTATCTCACCTTCGATGAGGCTGAGAAAGCTTTGAATGACTGCCACTCTGGAGAATGTGGTGGTCATATGTCTGGGTATGCCATAGCCCAAAAGATCTTACGAGCAGGCTACTTATGGCCTTCTTTATTTAAAGACTGTATAATTGTCGTCCAAAAGTGCCATGCTTGTCAAATGTACAATAACAACATAAGATATCACCTCGATCCTTTACACCCTGTAGTTTCCATTGGTCCTTTCTCAAAATGGGGCATTGATTTCATGACATGTAACCCTCACTCAGTCGGGGGGCATGGATACATCATCATAGTCGTGGATTATTTCATGAAATGGTCCGAGGAGATGTCTACATTCGATAATACCGAAAAAAACTATAGCCCTATTCATATTCAATCATATCATCACTCGATTTGGAATCCCACAAGCTATCGTCACTGATCAAAATAGCCATTTTCGAAATTTCATGATGTCCGAGCTTACCGAAAAGTTGGGTCTTCTACATGAAAACTCAACCCCCTACTATCCACAGGCCAATGGCCAAGTTGAAGTGATAAACAAAGTTCTTATCACTATGCTTCGACGGATAATAGGAATTCACAAGACAAGTTGGCACACGATGTTGTTTTCAGCATTATGGGCCTATCGAACATTCGTGAAGTCTGCCACGGGATTTATTCCTTTTCAATTAGTGTATGGTATTGAAGTTGTTCTGTCGATTGAATGTGAGATACCATCTTTGAAGCTAGACGTTGAAATTCTCCCAAACACCTCTGCCAAGGAAGAATGTCTATTCTATCTGATGCAATTAGATGAAACCTGTCGTGATGCTACCCTGGTTATTGAAACCCAAAAAAAACGCATCAAAGCCCAATACGAAAAGCATGTCAAGCCACGTGTTTTCTCTAAGGGTGATCTAGTTCTCCTCTATGAACAAGATCATGATTTACTAGGGGCCGAAAGATTCGAGGCTATGTGGTGAGGCCCTTATATCGTCAAACGAGTGTTGGAGAAGGGAGCCTATGAGTTAGTAGATTATGATGGCATTCCTTTGAGTGAACCCAGAAATGGGCTTTAATAAAAGAAGTACTATGCTTAGGTCATATTTGCATGAGTGCTTGTATTTTTATTGTATCATACTCTTGTGTGCTACTTTTGTGTGCTTTTTTCGTTATTTGGTTTCGACCCCCAACTGCTTACCTTGCATTGTTCTTGGTTTCCAGATGTCGGTGTCTTAGCTACCCTACATTGGCTTCGCTGATGGCGCTAGTCGTAGTACTCAGAACTTAGCTTCTACTACTTGGCCAATCTACGCACCTACGAATGAATTAATCAGTCTACACGGTGTTTGTCTCGGTCATGCAACTAACAATATCACGGAATATAGTGTAGTCATTGAATTATTGACCGACGCTATATCACTTGGAATCTGTCACCTTGTTGTACGACTTGATTCATAGCTAGTATTACTACAGTTAAGTAATGTCTATGTTATCTGAAGTCCTACTTTGTTAAGGGTATATTTACGAATTCACCTCTTGGAATGTCATTTTGATTATATTGAGTATCAACACCTTCCTAGATGTCTAAATACATTAACTGATGCATTAGCTAATTATGTGTTAGACAGACATTTGAGACATTTATAAATCCAATCACATGTTCTATATAAAGCAAAGTAAGCCGGTAAAAGCCTCTTGTATATATAATGATAAAAGTTTTTACAAAAAGTGTGTTTTTTCCGAAGACCAAAATATCAAAATATGAAGCCCATGGATACTACAAAACAACATCACAAATGTCGCTCATGATAACACACAACTGCTCGTGATACCCTACGGAGCAGTTAACTAATAGAAACAGATATGCCCATAGAACCAGACATACACTTTCTCTTCGATGACACCGTTTAGGAAAGTTGTCTTCACATCCATCTGGTGCAGCTTCCACTTCATCTTAGCTGCAAGAGCTATGATGGTCCTGATCGAAGTGTATCTGGCCACAGGAGCGAATGTCTCTTCATAGTCAATGCCTTCCTTGTGGGAAAAGCCATGAGAGACAAATCTTGCTTTATACTTCTCAATACTTCCATTAGTAGCATGTTTTATTTTGAAGAGCCATCTGTAGGATACCCCATCTTTATTCTTCAATCTGAGAACTATTTCCCATACTTCATTCTTCATTATGGATTGGTATTCCTCTATCATGGCATCTGCCCATTCTTTTCTCTGAATGGCTTCTTCAGAGCAGGTAGGCTTTTCTTCTAGAAGATAACACATCAAATCCATATAACTGGAGAATGGCTTTGGTCTTTTCACTTGTCTCGTATTTCCTTCTCTCCATCTTGAATAAGCTCTCTAGCCTAGGCTAGCTTTCTTTTATGGAGGATCGTCATCTGAGGAAGTTCTTGTACTTCTACTATATCATGGTCTTCTAGAAGTTCCTCATCAGGGGAAGTTACGACTTCCCTCACTAGTTCTACAGCTCTGGGAACCTTCCTCATTGCAATATTGGGGATTATGGGTTCCTCTTCATATACCTCTTCAAGATGGTACAGTTTAGATTTATTGAGCGCTGCATCTTCATCAAAGGTCACATCCCTGCTGATCTCAATGTGATGTTGACCTGGTATATAGATCCTGAAGGCCTTGGAGACCTCACTGTTGGACACACCTACCACACTTAGAGGGGGGGTGAATGAGTGTGGGGCTCTTTTTCCCAAAACTTCCCTCTTGCACAAAAACTCATCAATTAGCATTCAACATTTATTCATTACCCATTGTTGTCATTTATAACTAGTTAGATGTGAGCACATATCAGCAACATATATCAGAAATATATCATCAACAAGTCATCACCACAATGAACACAAAGAACACAAGATGTATGTACAATTTTCTTTTTATTACGAACTACAATCCTTGGGGTTTATCAGCAACAACTGAATAGAGTACAACTCTACAAGAGCACCAGCTCTGTATGCAAGACTCAGCTTGCATTCTCAGCACCAACTGAGATGAGGCAACAATCCTCAACAGATATCAATCTGTACCATAAACAAGAGCATCAACCATGCACCAACCTGTGCCAAACAACCTGTAATCAACCTGTACCATAAACAAGTGCATCCAACCATGTACCAAGTATTTACCAATCATGTGTCAACTTCTCATCAACAATGAATCATCAATATGTACCAACATCATCAACTATACACCTCATGTATGTGCCAACTCATCAATTGCTTGTCTCAACCATGACTAGTTTTGGATTAGTCAACAACCCTAACTTGAAATAATCATAACTTTGTACATGTACTGAATAAATATATGAAACTGATACACATTGTTCTTCAGTGTGTTTTATGCAATTCCTCCAAGTGGCACTACTTGGAACCTCTCAGAAAAGGAGTTATAGCAAAAATGGCATACCTTGCTGAATTCTGGCTTATTCTAGAGAGCGACCTTGTAGAGTGTGCCCCGCACAAAATATTTGATGAATAGGTCTGAAACTATTACAGAGCATACTACAGACTGTAATATAACCAATACAATTTGTCTCACTAAATTTGGATCTGTTATGAAGAATTTATGACGTTTTTACCTGAAACACCTATTTTGACTAGTTTCAAGACTAACCACAAACCCTATTTTCCACGGAGTGTAACTCCAAAAATACAATGAACCACAAGATGAATTTTTAACCAAATATACTTGGATATGTTTTCTCACTTGCATAGAAATTTCAGGATCTGAATCATTATAGAAAAAAATTTATAGTGGAAATGGTGATATGACGTGTAAATAACATACCTTAGAAAGCACCATCAAAATAATTTATCCTTCCTTGCATTTTGGCCTTCTTTTCTTCACTTTCCTCAGAATTTCTGCTTAGATATCCTTGGTTACCTCAGTCACCTATAGATCTTCAATATCCTCAAGTGTTCCACACCAAAAATGCTCATGAAGCTCTCACAAGAAGATCTCCATCAATACTCCAAAATATATTCCCACAAGAAGCTCTCCATTGATCCACAAAAAGGATGATTTACAAGAGACTATTGCTATCTTATTTATACTTTCATCCTTTAGGTCACTTAACCCATTTTTAGGTCACTTAACCCATTTCTAGGTCACTTAACCTATTTTCCTTATTTTAGGGTTAACCACTTTCCATAAATAGAAAGTTCTCCAATACTTTAACATTTAAATATTCCTTCTTGA
>JASDQU010170340.1:8757-19189 GCA_032191745.1 Picea mariana | reverse complement strand
TAGCTAGTTTTAAAATTTAGATTTTTGTTAGTTTTACAAATAAAATGTCATCTAAACTTGTCTATTCTTCTCCACTTTTAGGTGCATACAAATTTCAATGACCAATTGGATATGCTGTGGCAGTTTAGGAGATACTTTTGTGATATAGTCTTGTTATAGGCTGTTAGCTTTAGTTAGAAATAGGGAGTTGGGAAATTGTTCCCATATTTTTTGTAAACTGTTTTGATAATTCCCACAGGGATGTTTTACCCTGTGATATTTAAATACTGGTTATTTTTTGTAAGGAACCGATCATCACTGTTGGGAGAATAAGACTATGGATTTATGATATAGACTGGGATGAAAGTTGATGTCTTGTAACAGCTTTAGCTTTCAATATATCAAAATTTTATTTCAAGTTTTCCTCATATCAGTTTAATCAATTATCGACTACTTTAGCTATCATGATTTATTGCAGGTTGATGTGATTTGGTTTATGTGTTGTCCATATTTGATCTCTCTTATTTTAAAAAGTACAGCATTTGCTTGTTTCAATTTAAGGAATTAAAGGCTTACCTTCTTTGTTAAATGAATCATTTTGTACAAATCTTTGCACATAGATTTATCTAAATGCAATAATTTGTAAATCATAAGATTGTTGTCAATTTTATGTCTTGTTTGTTCTATTATTGATATTCAAAAGAGCACTGCTGCTTCCTGTTTACAAGAAGCTTGCAGAGAATCTGGTGCGGGTTTCCTCCCATCGAACAATTGAACTGGATCTTTTACACAGGACAAATTGGAAAGCGCTATTACAGGTTAGTTTATTAGTGTTATTTGAGTAGTTTAGATAGATATATATAGTTCAGATTTAGAGTTAGAATTATTATTTTAATTGCCTAGCTTAGTTAGTTTTCATTTTATTTCTTTCTCATAAAATTATAAAATCAAAAAAACAGTTTTGCTGTAACAGGATAGCTCACAAATGATTTTAGCAGGTTTTCATGTAAAATCTGTAATCTATAAATATTGTACATTTGTGATTAAGATCTAATTCTGTTGATAGTTGAATGTTTAATTTCATAGAATTATTATAGTATTAGACAATAAATTGTATATATTTATTTCAGATTCGTTTATAGTTTGATTTAATTATTATTATTTTTTTATTTTGATTAGTTCTTTTAGTTAGTTTTTCTTTCATTTTCATAAGACTTAGATCGGCCAACGGATCCGCTAAACTCATCAGGGTGGATCATCCCAAATGGCTTGGGTTATTTAGACAACCCCAGACCAGATCCACTCTTCCAGTTGGCTAGCATTCATTTTCGCCCGTCAACAGTTACATATTCCATGGATCCACAATGTAGTTGTTTTGGTGGCCATGCTTACATCACTCCTAAGCATGGGTATGCTCGATTTGGGAAACAAAACTCTTGCTTGATCCTTGCTGACGATTATTATTTTTGGATTAGTTGTTTGGGAACCTCCATGGATTCTTTGATGCATCCTTTCCTCTTAGATTTTGTAATGTATTTCAGCTATCATTTTTCCCTTCTGAACTCACACATTAGAGGACATCTGTTATAGCACAAAATGACACACATGTGCTTTGTTCCATGGCCTAACCCTTTCTTAATGCTGGATAAAATTTTCCCCAAAAGTAACTCTCAAAAATCACTTAAAAAACATTCCCTAAGATCATATCCATGGGTTTCCCTAGTGAAACACACAAACATCCACACCTTCCCACACTACAACCCACAAATTCCATCAAAATTTGTGAAAAATAAAATAATTTTTTGTTTTCGGGTGGGTTTTTCAGTTGAACTCATTTCCCAATGACCCTTTCTCATACTCAACGAAATCCAACTCCCCAAAACTCTTTGGGAATATATAAAATAATCATTGATGTCTAAGGAGAGGTCAAGTCCTTTTATGCAAAGTTATGTTGCCAACACCTAGCAAGTCTATGTTCCCTATAATTCTCTAAGCAACATTCCTTGTAGTATGGAAATTCCTTTTCTAGAACTTCTTTCTCATGTTATATGACTATATAGTTTATTCTTATCTCTATATGAGTCATTAAAGGAAGATTACATTGGTTGAGTTTATGCTTGAGGATTCCTGAAGGAACCCAGATAGTTGTCTTCAAGATAGTGCCTAAAGGCTAGACAAGGTTGTAACTTACCTTTTCCACTTGCTGATAATAAAAGAGTTTGTTTTCCCTCACATTTTGTCTTCAATGTATGTTCATATCTATACTTACTTTGAATATGAAATTTAATATGCACATGCTTTGGATTGTATAACTACTTTCATTGTAGTCCTTGTTTTGTATCTATCTTACATGGTAGTTCTAGTAGAAGATCAGGAGCTCTTCAACGCGTTGGAGCAGGGATCAACATCAGATGGGAGAAAACAAAGCACTTTATTCTCTCTTTTCTATCCCTACTTCCTCCTAGTTTAAGTAGTTATTTTATTTATCTTTTGAGTGATTGTATTTGAGGGGAGACTGTTGTCTCTGCCATTTAGTCTTTCTCTATTATGATCCAAACCCAAGATCACAGGGGATAAAATCCCTTAATAATGGAGGTGTGTTGGTATGCCAACCTTGGAGGTTACCATCATGAGTGTTGTTATTTTTGTTATAGGAATTTGATTCATAAACCGTCATCAATGAATATCAAGTATAATAATATTTAATTTATTAAAAATGAAGGAAAAGGAGCATCACTTAACGAATAAAGAATAAATAAGTATGACATGTTGTTTTACGATAAATTATGGTAAATAGAATGATAAATGAGTGCTAACAGGAAGTAAAAAGTAATGAAATGGATGTCTGTAAGTTCTTAATGGTAAAAAAACAATAACCTAACATCTCCCCCAAGATGATTATGTCGCATGTCCTCATGCAACCCAATACCTTTGTATCAACCAAGCTGTAAGGATCCATTTGAATGTTGCTTCCATTTTTCAATGCACAGTAACCAAAACCACTTTGCTTTCCCAAATGATGATGCTGATAGAATTTCACTTATTTTCCAATAGCACCCTGAAACCTCTTCAAACAATTTCTTCAAAAGTATCCCTCGAGTGATTTTTAGCAATTCTACTAGAGTTGCAACAATTTGTTATAGTAGCTACTATAGTAACACCAGATTTGAAAATGTGGAATTTGATGCAAACAATGATCCAGAATGAGGATATTTTTTGGTGAGTAAATTGATCACCATATAATGCATCTTTATACCAAAAATCATAGCGACCTAATGCATAGATCCCAAGATATAACAAATAATATGCTACAAGTGAGTAACAATAAGTGTTGTAGGAGTAGCAACAAACTTTTAAAGCCATTTTTTCACAAAATACAAACTAGGTTTTGGAAAATATTTGTAGGAAGAATTTTACTATTCTAATGCTTCTCCACACCAAAAATCAAATCCATCTCATTCATGGATCTTGAGATATAGGTAAAATGGTTGAAGGTGACAATGATTAATATCTCAAAAATTATGAACTGTATTGGTGAGAAATTTATTGGGTTTATTCATTTAGTGATATTGTTGCTTTCCTCATGTTGAAATATTGTAATTGCAAAGAGTATTCTATTTATTATTGAGTTATTATTCATCAGATCAATCCCATTTTATTGATTGATCATGTCCAGATTTGTACTTGACCAAATCCCATTTTGTGGATTGGTCAAATCTTAATTTTATTATGATAATTAAGAAGTTTCCCCCTAGGACTAATTAAAGTGGTTTTAACTGCTAAGAAGAGAAGTCGGCCATGCCACTGAAGAGACACCTTTTTAGCACCTACTAGCTAGTATAAATAAATGAGGCTAGTGTGTCATTTTCTCTGACTCATTCACTCATCAAGTGCACAAATTTGGAGAGTTGTAGTTGGGAGAAGAAAGAGGAGAGAGGCAAATTGCTCAGTGTTGGATATACTCTAGTGTTTGGTTTCTTATCTTGGCATTTTATTGGAAATCTATATTAAAGAAGTTTTTGTTGGGTTTTCTCTCCCATGAGGGTTTCCCAGGATAAATGTTGTGTACCTTGTGATTGTACTTCTTTCAGTGATCCTGCTTATGCTATTTTTTTCTAGTAAATTGAAAATAACTTAATAATATTTCTAAATTTAACATGGTATTAGAGATAAGCTGAAGAGAGCACCTTTCACTCGATAAGAAAAAAAACTTCACTGTTGTCATACAAGAAAATTAGGGTTTTTTTATTGGAAATGATTTTTTTTCTAAAAACTATCTAGAAAAGTGTGCCCTACCCTAGTGAATATTTTGGAAGCTTGAGAGAAATTTTTCAGTGGAAAGAGCCTCTAGAAAGTCAAACCCTAGTTTTGAATGGTATCAGAAAACCAGAAAACTAGAAAACCAAAAAATCCAGGAAACCAGAATGAGTACCAGAAGTACCGGTCCATATTTTTGTAGGTCAAGTTTCAAGGGGAAAAACTTGAAATTTTTGAAATCTAACAGCTCCAGCAAACTCGCCTCGGCTTATCACATCTAGTCCTTGTATCTGAATTTAAAAATTTAAGTTTGGAAAATTAGGGTTTCATCATAAAACCATAAGTTGCAGTTGCAGTTGTAGTTTTAGAATCAACTGCAGTATCAATTGCAGTATCAGTTGAATTATCAATTGCAGTACCAGTTGCAATCACCCTTAAAGTTTTTAAAGGTTTGGTAATTATTACTACTACTACCAGATGGTACCACTACCTACAAATACTATCTGAGGTATGTACTTACATATGTTTAAACTCTTAATCTTTAAAGGGTATTTGTAGGAGAAGGGATCTATTTCCATAGATATAGAAGGATCTGAGATCCAACACATTCAGAGGAATAATGCACCATAGGTTTGATTATTGCAATTTGCATCTATTTGTTATAAGATTATTTTGACCTCATGAACATCTAGGTTATATGTTGAAATCATACTAACCATTGGTCAAAATTATCAAGGTTGATTAATGTTGAGTTTATAGAGTTTATTCTCTAACTTAGACTTCTATCAAGATAGCATATTGTCTTAGTAGAGAGGACAAGTTGAAGAAAGAACTTGTCATCTTGAGTGAAGGAGACTTGAAAGAAAAGAAACACACTCATTCTTAAGAACAAGACTCTAGGTTCCAGGTTTGATTGATTAAGCTGATAAGATTCAAAGTTGCATATGACAAGTTGATAACTACCTCATTACAAGTAAACACCATAGTTGAGTTAGAACTCTTTGAAAAGTGTTATACTTGGTAGCATGAGAGTATTATTGAGATGAATGCTTATTGAAATGATTTACCATATATAACTAACATCTCCTATAGGAGAAACTTCTTGTTATGTCTCCAGGTTACCATGGAGGAATGTCTGATCACAACACTACATGAATGTTGATCTCATTTCGTATTGTATTTCTTACTTTTGATCTTTGTTTCAGGAAAGTCACAAGTGATATATCTAAAGGAGCTACTATGAAAATTATTCGTGCTATTGTTTTATTACTATTATCAAAAGAGTATTATTCTTGCTTGTTGTTTTGTTGACCTTGTTTCATGTCAGGGGTGATAACCCTAAGGAAGCTATAGTGAAGGTTGCAGAAGGAAACATATTATATGAGCCATGAAGAAGAATATGCACATGACCTTATACAATCATGTGCCAAAGAATATGGAGAAGAAGTTATTTTTGAGATACAAAGTATCTCATATGGAGATTGATTGCAAGGAGAGGAAGGCTCCAAAGATGAATGAACATTAGAACAAGAACTCATAGTAGACTTGTTCAAAGGATAATGAAGCCACCTTGACAAGAAGCATAATTGGTTTGAAGTCTGACTCAACTTTTCATACTTAGACTTGGAATTCAACACCAAGTATATCATATAAGAGATGATGAAGTCCTTGTAGACTCAGAATAAATCATGAACCAAGTGAGCCTGATCTCAAAAAGGTTCAGATGAAGAGACATCTTCCATGACTGGGAGACAGATTCCATGAGAGACTAGATTGTGGCTTTAGTGACATATAAGGAGATATGAAATCTCCTGGGAAGATCCCCTTGTTTCAGTGACAGTGAAGGAAGCCAGTCAGAAAGACTGGGATATGGATTTTTCCATAAGACTAGAAGGGAAGTCAGTGTTGACTTCCAATATTGATATAATAGATCAAGCATGTTGCAGATGTACAAAGTTTGATGTGTGTCTAGAGGATTCTCCCAGCAAGAGGGAAAATACTATGAGGAGACACTTACTCCAGTAATTGAAGAAATAGTTCCAGTATTCATGAATACAACCAGAACAACCATGATAGTATGAGATTTACGGGGAGAAATCCCCACATTTAAAATTGAGTGGCAGTTGGTGCAGTACATTAGTCAGGCCATGGAGACATGACCAAAGTAGCAGATAGAGTCACCTCCATGAAAGAAGAAGAGATATTTTTTATTGATCCACTCTCAGTTTCATATGAAGTTGTTGTTGCAATAGAGTAGAGGATTCTCAGCTTTAGAGAAGCTGCAGGTGTAGAATCCTAGTTCCATAGGAACAGTTGTAGAAAGAGTAGAGGACATACTCTCAGGTAGTGAGACAGATAGTGCTTTGCAGAAAGCACATAAAACTAGAACATGATTGTGCACATTAAGTTGAAGTTGAATAAAGTGTACCATGTTGGTACAATGTGATGTGAAAATTGGATTTGAAGTTGAAGACAAAAATACGCATGTCTGTAGGTTGAAGGAAGCTCTGTACATGTTGAAGTAAGATCCTAGAGCTTGGTATAACAGAATTAACAATTTCCTTATGAGCTTGGGCTTTACCAAGAGTAAATTTGATTCTAACCTTTACTTCAAGGTTATGAATGATGAGTCAGTGATGTTTCTACTATATGTATATGATTTATTCTTGACAGATGAAGAAAATATCATCATAGATTGCAAGAAGAAGCTCGCTACAAAGTTTGAGATGAAATACCTAATGCATTATTTCTTAGGTTTTGAAGTTTGAAGGATCCTAGAGAAGATATTTATTAACTAAGGGAAGTATGCAGTTGAAATACTAAAGAGGTTTGATATGTTGGAGTGTAAATACATGAACACACCCATGGAAACTAAGTTGAAGCTCCTGGTTGATACTTCTTTAGAATTGGTTGATGCTACATTGTACAGACAAATCATTGAATCATTGATGTATCTGATGAACACTAGGCCATATATATGTTTTGATGTGAACACCTTCAGTCAGTATCTAGTAGATCCCAAACGTGTTCACCTTATTGCCACAAAACATGTGATGAGATACCTTAAGGGTTGTTTTCCCTTGACCAAGTTTTGGAGATCCTTGGTCAGGTTTGACCATTTTGGTACTTCGATAGGCTGATTGAAGGCAAAGCGCAAGTCAAAGCAGATATCGTGCGATATCAGCCCCTTTTTAGGGCAGTTTTTGGATTAGGGTTTATGTAATGGGTATGAGATGTCGTCCCATGTGTTTACCCATGTTTAGGCCCTTTTTGTAATATATAAATAGATATCTAGGCGATGTAGGGGGAGGCCGAGGAGATAAGTGCAAGTAGTTGTGAATGCTTTGTGCATACTATGTGTTGAGACTTGCAAATCTAAGTGAAAGTGATTGTAAGAAGATTGAGTGCAGACCATAGAAAGGCTTTGTGATGTAACCTAGCTCAGGGAAGGAGGATCTGGCGAGGTGTGCACAGATCTCCTGTCCTAAGAAGAGTGGGTTTTTGAGGCTCAGTGCATGTAAGAAGCCTGACAAAAGATAATAAAGAAGAGGAAGAGTTGGTGGCTATATCCCCATGCTGGGGGTGAACCACATATATCCTATGTTATGGGTTCTCTGTGCTTTATGGTTGTTACATTGTTCATATGATTTATGCTTAGTGAAATAATATATGTTTAGATGAATCTGATATGATAGCTTAGTGCTGAGTAATGTGAATGAATGATAGATCTGATCTATTTTCATATGCTAAGATCTTAGAGGTGTTAGATCAAGTTGAATGTTGTGTTGTTCTAGAACTAGGATTTCCCCCTGCGATATGAATAATGGTTAAATACTAATGGATATTGACTGTTAAGTGCTCTGTTCAATATTGTGATCACAGATCTGTGTCCCAGCTAGGTTGTAGATACTTGAGTCCTGCAACCACCCCTACCTCTACCTCAGGTGAGACTTTATTTGCTTCGCAGGTGTTGTTGAAAGGGCCGGTAGTTAAGGTTTTTTTGGTGTGTTGTTGAAGCATTGAACCTCAGGCCTTCCCTTGTGCCAAAAAATGGTTTCGTTGTTGGGACCTGAAACTGTGATTGCTAGGATCTAAGGAAAAGAAAAATCTTTGTGCGTAGATCTGCTACTGTACTGTGTAGTATTCCACTTAACTTGCGAAGCTCTGTGCCAAGAAAGGAATCAAATATGAAGAAAAGAGGTAAGATCTCAAAGATTTGTTCTCTGCTAAAGGTAGAAACAATGAAATGTTTTTATTGAAAAGGTAAGATTTGAAAGCTTTGTGCTCCGTTAAAGGAAAAATAAGTGAAATTTTTTGTTTCGAGAGAATGGATCTAGGAATGCTTGATAGATTTTGTCCTAGTCTGAAAACTAGGGCATAGTTAGAAGAAACAAGATTTGATATGAGTAGATCTGATAGAAATAGTGAAAGATATGTTATTCCTATGCATAGAAAGAATGTTTGGACTTACAAATGTATGCAGGATCCTATAAATAATTTTTTGCAGGCTAGTTACTATGATCTTAGTGCGTAGTATAGGAAAGATTGGGAATCATTCAAGAGAAGGAGAGGATTAATCCTTTGTTACAGTTGCAGAAGGTCGGGACATCTTGCTAAGTAATGCCCTGGTAGAGGACCTAGTTGTCTTTGTTGTAAACATATGGACCATGAAGTTCTGGATTGCCCTAGAATGATTGCTAAGGTTGAAAGAATGAATATGGAACAAGAAAACCATGAGAAAGTCCAAGAGACTAAGATTATGGTAGAACCCCAGAAAGAATCAGAGACTGTATTATTGCATATGAAAGAAACCCTGAATGATCATAGAGACATCAATCTATCAGAGATCTTAAAAGAGAAAGAGTGCATAGAAACAAGAATAGGAGACTTCAACATAGACTGTATCCTGGATGAGGAAACACAGGTGAATACCATGACAAAAGTAACTTGGGAAACTTTGGGAAAGCCTAATATTATTCCTTCATTGGGATGAATAGGATTATTTAGAGGAAAGTTAATAACCCTATGTGGAAGACTTACCCAGATACCTATTAGTTCTCATGAAACTTCGACATAGGAAGAATTCGAGGTCATTAAATTTATTGAGAACAACACCCCATTTTCTATCTTGCTAGGAAAACCCTGGATCGAGAAAGATTAGACCCGAAGAAAACAAGAAGAGGAAACTCTGGAATAGAAAAAGAAATAATTAAGAGATTTGATGACTTGAAGAATAGCGAGCTTAATAGAAGAATAGGAGAAAAATTCGAAGCTACTCAGAACCAAAGAATTGGATGTCGAAGTTGAAAGAACACAGACAGACTTGAAAAATTTGTCCATGTAGGAGAGTAGAGCACCTACCCCAGACAAAGAAGAAGTATTACCTTTGAACCCTATGGAATATCATCAATAGTGCGAAGCTACTATGCCAAGAGAAGATAAGAATCAAAATGGAAACAGGAACCTAGTAACTCAGAATATAGGAAAGAAGGATAGAAAGCTCAGCAGGAAGAAATAAAAGTTCGAAAAGTTTCAAGAAGTTTCAGAAAGGACTTCGTAGAAGGAAGGTTTTCAGAATTTGAACTTCGCCGGAATATCAAAACAACGCAGACTGGCACTTCGCCACAACAGAGCAATATAACTGTTGGAGGCATTATGACCATTACACCGACACTCCCAAACAGTTAGAAAATTAGTTATGGCTCAAAATATCGCCATTGGACCATTGGGACCATGCCATAACAGATGGAATTGCATTGATTAAGGCTTTTCAACCCATTGGAAGAAACCGTTATGACATTACCTATTTATCCCGTCAAACGTTTTACCGAGAACACTTTTGTAAACAATGATTCTTTGAGCCCACAACGAGCTGACTATTACCGCATTGTGTTTATTGAGACTTCGCCACCTATTCTATTGCATTCAACATTTTTTCATCGACCTGAGATATCTGATATTGAGTGTGTATGTCAAGCGAGCACAGTGCTATAGAAAAGTCAGTAGAGGACATCCTAATCGATCTAATGGATGAAAAGGTGATGTCTTCAAGGATTCAAGCTTCATAGATGAGAGGAGTGCAAGGCCTCCCCGTCGACTGCTCATGGATCTGGACCATCCTGAGCTACAATCGAGAAACGAACAAAGAATTGCGATGACTTGGCGAATTCGAAGCTAATCCCATCCATCCTACCCA
>JASDQU010170339.1:7726-21309 GCA_032191745.1 Picea mariana | reverse complement strand
TCTCGAAGCTAGTTGTGGGTGCAGATTTCCTGAAAGGGAAATAGAAGAGCTTTCCACAAATGCTTTTCTATTTCCCTTTCAGGAAATCTTCACCCACAACTAACTTCGAGAAATTCCCCCTTTATACCTCAGGAGGTCAGACTTCGCACCTTCATGAATCCGGTGGTCAAGCACCTTGTCTCTAATCTCCAGAACTCGAAAATAGTCAACGCTGATGTTTCTTCTTTCTCCTTCGGACTTCTCCTTATCGCGATTTGGGTGGTCGTGGTGTCAAGCCATTTGTTTCCGCGATTCCCAAAACCTGATTTACCGAAGCTCCCGTGTCAACTCTGGATTTTTGGCTTTCACGAGTTCGCGAGTTGCGATGACATATAAATCTGCTCCACGAACTCTGAAATCTTGATGTTCTGTTTCCCAAAATCTCGAAATAACAACGTCTGATACGTTTCCCGGTGCTAACCCCACAACTAGGATTTTCGCCGCTTTGGGACTTCAACTCAATAGACTTCTACATCGACAGTGTGCCACTTGTCCACCTCACTGAATTCTATGGCCCCACACTGTCCTCTCATTCCTTCGGGACTTCGCATTTCATGATTTCACGAGTCCCGTTGCAAAGTTTACAGGACTTCCACCTACGAAATCCTGAAATAGGAATCCGCTTGCAAATCCAATGGCCCTTGCAGCTTGGATCTATGGCTCTACTCCTCCTGAGCTTAGAACCTTTGGGAATACTTGTCGTAACTCCCCTGCTCTTCCGTGTGATCTAACGGTTCACGAGACTTCGCAATTCCTCCTCAGAGAATTTTGACCATCCATTCTTCCTTTGAGAACCTCTGTACAAACTAAACAAGGTGTCTGTCTCCACAGAACTCATCCTCTTGTGGTCCCTCGTCACTATGCCTTCCTTCAAACCTTCAAGGTACTTGGCCTCTTTCCTTCCTTCAACTCCTTCAAAGGTTCAATTCCTTCTGAGCTTTCTCCAACTCTGAGCTTTTCAGAAAACCCCTGCTTGCACTCCTTGTAGTAGACCTTCAAACACTTTCAAGTGCTTGACTCCCTTCGACTATACGCACACCTGCAACAGTAGTCTCTCAATACTTAACTCAGGTTCACAACCCTGAGACTTTACTTAGCCTGCGCACTCCTTGCACAGCTCCTATGCTTGACTGCACTTCTAAGTGAATGAGAACAAAAGTTACCCTATCTGAACTTTCAGAGACAAGCCTCTGAACCTTTTGTCAATGCACTCCTTACAGACAATTCAACTGCACTCCTTGCAGGAACTCTTGCTCAGATAGAGAAACAATTGAAACTCATTCCCCTTACTCTCTCTCTCTCTCAGATTTCAAACATTCAACAAGAAATCATTCATACATAGCAATAATGCAATTGCATCACAGAAAGAGTAAAACATCCATGAGCATAACATTCAAAAATGCATACACAGAGAATATTTGAACACCATGAGTCTGAATCAAAACCTTCTTGTATTAATTTAGCACTTCTATACATTCTCAATAGATTCATTAATGACATATAGGGGTAAACAAGGATAGGGATAAACATTAATGACATATCGTGCGAAGGTGGTGGAGCTGGTTCATACATGCATGAGAGTCATATCTACAGTACAACCACCAGTGCAAATAGTTGTTCAACCCATTATTGTATAGGTTAACGATTATGCCAATCAATCAACCAATGAAATCAATGGTAAGTGGTTTAAACATTCGCGTGATCAAAAGTTATGCCATAGTTTTAAAACCAAACACACAAATCAAAACCAATACCAAGTTAATGCTAAAGGTTTTGATAACACGAACTAGGTGTCATATTAAATGATATATATCAAGGGTTTAATCATAACACCTATGTTCTTTTATGAAGCTAATGTGCCAAGTGAATTGATCAAATAACATGTAAATCCAAATGCCAATGCATCACAACCTCAATCACTCATGAAATGAAATTACATAATCAATCAAAGAATGTTAAATGAGTACAGATCAAAAGGTTTTGCCAATTGCATAATGATAAGTAAAATGTAAACGCAATGGGCATATCGACAAGAATGATAATGACAATTCAGTGAAGATTTTAATGCGACTTTGAAAACCAAGTTTTCACGCTTGCAGTCGTGAAAACAAAAATAAAGGTAAGTGTGCAAATAGCGCAAAGAATAAAAGTGAGAATTGCGACGAAAAATTTAAGGTTTGCAAAACACTGGTGTAGGTAGCTTATAAGACAGTAGAAAAATGTGAATTGGCTACCAACAATGGTGACACACTGGTAGAAGTAGTTATCTTTGCCAAAAGAACAAATTCAGATTAGGATAGCAAAGATAATTCCAACTCAAAAATAACAACTAGAAAATCATATAAACATCATCATTAACCAACTGTTCCAGCAGTGTTTTAAAAGATGAAAACTAATAACAGTCTTAAGACCAGCGAGCCACGATATTAAAGATAAAATCCCCAATACTGTTGAAAGAGCCACTGCTGCCAGCAAGCGTCCATAGCCTCGACACGGTTTCCATTTAACCCACTCTGATATCTGTATCCTACCAAGAAGTTCCGGATCAGAATAAAGGACATTTTAAGGTCACGTTAACTCATTTTTGCAAATTTTCATATACCCGACATTGCTTCTCTACCAGCGGGCCTGTTCAGTACCCCGACGAAGTTGTCTTAGCGTCATGCATGCATTTGCCTGCTGCCAGCAGACCTGTTCAGCATCCCGACGGGTTTACAAGCACTTCCCACAGCTCTTTTATGTTTTAATTTTTTAAAGATATATGATTGAGCGGGGTGACGCTGAAAATTACGATATTTTAAACATATTTTTTACAGACCTCAACAGAATTTTTTAGAATTATCCTTCACTAAGATCCAGAGATGATTTATTTACAAAACCAACCTTCGAAGGCAGGGGGGCATCTTCTGAGTTATTCCCTTAAGGAACAGGGACAGCGTAAAAATATAATGGATGATCGTGACAAGCTTCACTCATAGATCGAAATCAGTTAACTTCTTTCAAACAATAGTATTTTCAACACAAATGTAAATTTCAGAAGTATGTAATTGATGTTTATACAATTTTTTAGCAATCATTTCAGTGAAAGAATTTTCTGTTTTTCTTTGTTTGAACAGTTCCAAAATTCAGGTATGTGTACTCCCAAAAATAAAAACTAATAAGCATAAAATGAAACAAAGCACACCAGTGAAGAAAAAATTGGAAAGCAAAGAAATCCAAAAAACAAAAACAAAAAACAAAATATGTACAAAAGTTGCATCTGAAAACCTCATGCAGCAAATCCCTTGGGAAACTGAAAGAAAGTAGGAAAATTCTGATTGATGGGAAAGCATTCTTACTCGTGGTACCTTGGGTCAGGGTTGATTCAGATTTATTTATCTCTTTACTTTCCATTTAAGATTTTCATGACGACACTGCGTTTTTTTTTTTTTAAATAGATGTTCAACTAGAAGTAAAGAGAAAAGAATCAAGGAGAGTTCCCTGACAACAGCCGTATTATGGTTCTCGTGGTGCACCCACTTTTGTTCATGATTGCATTATTACAAAGAAAAATAGTGAGAAATAAAACTACAAGAAAACCTATTCCTAAACCTACCCTAACTACTAAACAAATCAGTATACTACGTGAAGTCATGTTTCCAATGTAGCCATCGGAGTAACTCTAATCCTGCAATGGAAACAAGATCAAGTATTACTAATAAGAATGGTAATATATCAACAGATGATAGAAACATATCGCACTTACCTTCATAATCGTCATCTAAAAACATAGTAAGCATGATCTTACCATTTCCTTGGATATTCTTGTTGTACGAATCCTCCAGCCATTGCACAATCTTGTCGTGATAAGGGTCATAATGGCATGGGTGAGTGTAAGTAGTTTTGAAAAAATCTTCAAGATTACGAAGAAATGGAAAAACCTTCAGCCAAGGCTGAAATGCCCCATCTTCCTGACAGTTATCTAAGTACTCATTAATTTCTTCACATGGAGGATCTAAAAGAAATATGTGACGCCTACTTCCAAGATATTTAGGTAGAAACAAAGCAAGCACAACTTTATCTTCGTTATGAAATTTTTTTATATAAGAATATTCAAGCCATCCTAAGATCCTATCACAAAAATGGGGATGCAAACCATGACTTTGATGAAATGAATATATCAATGGAAAGCTCATTATAGGAGGATTGGTGCAATCAATTGGATCATTGGTTTGAATGTTTCCTTCAATGATATCGTTCATTTCAAAATGTGAAGTATAAACATTAAGATTCAAGCTAAGCAAAGAACAAATATGAAACTTAGAATGTTTGATCTCCATAAAATATAATGCATCGTCCTTTTCAACAATAAATTGTGTAAAATCATCTCGCAACATGTCCTTTTCCAATGTGAGTGATGAAAGTGAACAAGCATCAAATCCAAGTTTATCAATGTTAGGTTTGGAATTGATTTCACCAAAATTTAGCATATCGAAAGGATACAATTGTGGCGGAAAAGTGTAGGATGTTGTAGGTAAGATGTCAAGTCCACTAGAATCCAGGAATAGATCAGGATATAAAGAATAGAAGGAATGAAAAATAAGCAGATGAAAAGATTCTCTTGAACTATGATACTCAACAATGGTATTCTCAAGACAATGCTCTTCACTTTCTTTAAAACTCTCACTCGAATTCTTCAACATAATATGATCATCTAGATTTGCCTTTTGTGTGATAGATAATTCAAAATTTATGTGACCAACATCTAGTCTTTCCCGTGAACAAAGTGCATTTTGAGGATCAAGGTTTAAAGTTTCTTCTTCTAGTTGCATAACTTCTTCTCTAATCAGTTTCATAGGAGTACTAGAACATTCAAGAAGATTTTCGTTGCTTAAGTGTTCTTCAATGACTGATTTCAAATGTTGATTAGAGCATGAGTTACAAGAATGAGGGTAATCACCTTGAGCCAGAAATGAATCTTCTTCCATACTGTTCGAAGACCAAAAATACAATGATTCAGAGGAAAAACCAATTTGATTGTCAATAAGAACCTGATCAATAGATTCTACCTCCTTGGCTTGTTCAACATTATCGGAAGAATTTTTCTCTTCTTGTGAAGAAGATTGTTCTTGCAGTTGAGTGATAGGATTTGTAATTGGTTCTTCATTCGTGATTGAACATGACTGAATGGAAGAGATGGAAGCATCATAGAAGAGATTTAATGCCAATGACATGTCATCGAGATTAAATTTACAGAGGATATGATAGACTCTTGTCAAAAAGTCTTCTGAAGATGAATCATCGTTGATTAGCGAAGTATGAAATTCTTCACATAATTGATGAAAATCATAAATTTCAAAAGCATCTAGAAACTCATCTACAAATTGAAACCAATAAAAAATGTGACATGCTGGAAAGGATTCAAACCAATGTTTGATCCGGCCTCTAAAAGTAAAAGGGAATAGTCTGCATAAAACTCCTAAATATGAGATGTCATGTTTAATGCAGTTGCACCAAAACTTGTTAAGGTGGTCTTTAGCAGATATATTTCCTTCACCATCAATGGTGAGTTTGGACAAGTGTGAGACTGTCTTGTTGGGAACATTGGGTAATGAGAAGTTGAAAGCATGTTCCAACACAGTGATTTGGGGAGCCATGGGGGAAATTAAATACATTTAAAAATAAAGGCTCCTACAAGGTCGACTTGTCAGTCAGGCCCTTTTTCTACTGCCATTTGTTGACGGGCGAAATTGACCGTCCGTCAACTGGGAGAGTGGATCTGGTCTGGGGTTGTCTAATAAACCAAGCCGTTTGGGATAACCCACCCTGATGGGTTTAGCGGCTCCATTAGCCGATCTAAGGTCCTAAGAAAACAAAAAGAAAAAATACTCTAAACTAACTAATCTAACTAAAAATAACTATTAAAACAAACTAAACAAATCTAACTATTATATATACAATCTACTATCTAATACTATGCTAAGTCTAAGAAATTAAATATCTAACTACTAACAAAAATAAATCTTATTCACAAATTTACAATATTTACAATTTACAGATTTGAATGAAAACTTGGAAAACTCATTTGTATTCTGTCCTAAGACAGCAAGAGCTATTGTTTTTTTTATTTTTACGATTTTATGAAAAAGAAATAAAGTAAAAACTACCTAAACTAAAACAACTAAAATACTAACTCTAACTACAAATCTAAACTACACATATATCTAACTAAACTACTTAAATTATACTAACAAATTAACTATCAAATAAATAACAAACTAACCTGAAGAAACGCTCCAGATTTGTCCTGTATGTAATGATTATCTTAGCTGATCAGAGGGAGGAAACCCACACTGAATTGTCCACGAGCTTCTCGTAAACTAGAAGCAGCTGTGCTCTTCAAATATAATTACAGGACAAACAAGACATACAAATTTACAGCAACCTTATGATTTATAAATCTTCATAGTTAGATAAATCTGTATGCAAAGATCTATACAAAATGATTCAATTAACGAAGAAGAGAAATCTGTGATTCATTAACTGAAACAAAGTGATTGATGTACTTTAAAAATAATGGAAGAGATCAGATATGGATAGCACATTAATCGAATCATATCATCCTGCAATAGATTATGATAGCTAAAGTAGTCTATAATCAACTGCAAACTAATATGCATAAACTTGAAACAAAAAATTGATATATTGAAAGCGAAAGCTGTAACAAGACATCAACTCTTGTCTCAGTTTGTATCATAAATCCATAGCCTGGTTCTCCCACAAGTGAGGATGCTGATTATTAGAAAAAATAATAAGTATTTAAAGACCTCCCACAGGGTAAAACATCCCTGTGGAAGTTATCAAAACTGTTTAGACAAATCTAGGAAAATATCCCCAGTTTCTATCTCTAACTCAAACTAACAACTTAAAAATAAAACTATATCACACAAATATCTCCTAGACTGCCAGAGCATGTCCAATGCAATTCAAATGTACCTGAAATATTTCCAAAAAGGACAAGTTAAGAGGATATTTTGTTGATAGAATTGATAAAAATCTAATTCTAAAGACTAGCTATAGAATCTTGTGATTTTGTAGCTGGTCTAAATCAAAGACAGAATCGTATTAAAATCAATTTGAATTTTAAAGAATTAAATTCAAACTATTAACAAGTATCTGATTGCTATTTGAAAGACAAATGTATCATTCAAATCGAAATTGTTATACCAATTTGAGATCAAACAAGACTAAGATCAATCAAATGATTACAGAGATGCATGTACTCTGTTCCATTTGTTATCACCAATTCGAGTATACAGAATCATATTGGATAACCGAAAGCAATGAAATAGATTCATGGACCAATTGAAATCAACACAAAAGGTTTCTTCAGCTATCCACAAAATCACTTCGAATCCAAACCAAATTAACAAGATCGTTTTCTCAAACTGATATCACTACATTAAACATAAACAAACGATCCATGCTATTAGCAAATCAAATCAAAACTAGTATGTAAATTATGAGGAACGAAATCATAGTGGAATTAATTGGTTGATAATAGGATCTGTAAGAGTCGTCCAATCATTTGTTATTGCCAATTAGGGACAGACAAAAATGATTAACATTCAACGAAATCATTACTTGAATTCATTTCAAAACGAACTATTAATCGACTTTTCTCATGCGAATTCAACAGAAATAACATATGTCGATCTGAGTTTAACAAACTCGTTTTGAAAATTAAAATCAACAGAGCAGCATCACGTCTATGTTCGATACGAATCCAACTCATAAAAACAATCGTGCTAACTCAAGATACGCAGCAATCCAATCAAAACAAGAATGAATCGAACAGTTTGAGTTTGACATAGTCATTATGAATCAACACAGTTCCATGATTTCGGCGAATAGATCTTCGACACAGGTCAGATATAATCCAAATCCAAACGAAAATGTTGACAAAATAGAGTCGTTTTTCCAATTTAATAGACTACATCGTAATTATCAAGCCAATTCAATCCTATGGAATCGTCTCAACAATCAAATCACAAGAACTAAATCAGAGCCGTTGATATCCATTGACAGCAACATCATGTTAAATCAAAACAGAACCGTGTGCTAATTTTAGTGTAAAAATCTCCTGTTCAGGTTAGATACGAACAAAATCCAAGCGAAAGCAAAAACCATTTATTTTGTTAACTCAAACCAATAGACAAATGAATCAAACCCAATGAAAACCAATCAATTTCTAAACTGGGCATGACCAAATCGTGTAACCAAATCATCACTTCATTTAATTTTAGAAAAACGAAAACAGTGTACAGGATCTACAAAATAACCGTTTTTGATATGGCTATGACAGAGTCATTTCAAATAATGGACAAGGCTATTTGAAAACCAAACTCAATTCATTATATTAATCCTAGCAATTCATAGAACGGAATTGATATCAAAATTCATACCTGGATAATGAGAAGACAACTTGGCCATGATAGTTTAGAATTGACGAAGGCTGTAGCCGATTCGACATTCCTAAATACGATGGAACCAGTGGTTTTCTGCTTCTTGTCATTAGCTTGAAGCTTGTCCCTTTGGCTTGTCAACACTGTAACTTGGTTTTCCAATGATTTGATTTTGGACTGTTATAAGGGAACGTCGGTATAGTAGCGTTCCAACCACACATTACATTGGTTTCACGACGACTTCCCAGGCTTTGAAATAATAGTCTAGGGTTGGTTTAAATCACCGAGGGTTTCATTAGGTAGTTTGATCCCTGGGTAGCTAGGATTTTTCTTTAAGCACGGGGGGAAATTAGAAATGAAATCATAGGGTGGCTCGGAGCACAGGCCTTGGGAATAAGGGTACTCACTAGCCAAGAAGTGCTCGATATCAGAGTCTGAGTCTTCACTGAGGACTATGGGCTTTTGATCAGCACTAGGTTTAGATTTATTCCGGGCAAGTCTCGATATAAGTCGAGCATTTTTTTTACCTTTGCCATCGATAGTAGGGTTACCCTTGACCTTCTTGCTCATAGGCTTTTTTACAGCCTCAGCCTTGTCTATTATAACGTCGGGTAGGTCGATAAAAGGGCTGATCGAGGGTTTGGGAGAAGGTAGAAGGGCATGAAAGAGCACAAGTGGCCCGACCTTAGTCTCACTGACCACAGACTTATCGATTTGGACAGACTCTGAATCAACAAAACCATTCCGAGGGAGAAAAGCTTGCCAACTATTGTCGTGGAGGTTTAAATGATGAACGACGATGAGTCTGATTAGGCTGTGGTGAAACAAGCTACTATTGACCTTCTCTTGTTTAAACCTCTTAGCCATTTTATAAAGACTACGCTAGAAATAAAATGGCATGTTCAATGGATAACCCATGAAATTCATTAACAGTCGAAGGTGATAAAGAAAAACATATCCATACCGACCCTCATAGGTCACAAATTTTTTAAACACTATCAAAAGATCATGCCACCTAGGTTTAAGCATGGAAATAGGCATACCTCTGTCATAGGATGTGACCTTTCGTGAGACGAACAGTAATGGCCATGGCACCTCATCAACTTTAGAGCTTTTAAACCATCGCTGGCCCATGGCTGCTAATCTTGTGGTAGAGCTAATGAAATCTTCACTGATTTTAAGCTAAATGTCACCTATTTTGGCCCTACACCCATCAAAGGTAAGGGTGAATTGCTGCGCAACAAATAAATTGAAACCCTCGAACCTCTACACAAACGTGAGACAACCATTATCTTGTAAATCTTTCTGGGCATTATCGAACAATAGTAGGGCTTGACTACCGTTCGAATCAATTCGCACAACCAGTGCCATGGAGAAGAGAACATGGTAAGTGATGTGAATGAGCCAGGGTTTGAACGCAACCTATGCAGGGGAAGAACGCTCAAAGGTTTACCCAATGCTAGCATAGGTGAAACAGGGATAGGGGTAAACATTAATGGCATATCATGCGAATGTGGTGGAGCTAGTTCATACATGCACGAGAGTCATATCTACAGTACAACTGCCGACGCAAATAGTTGTTCAACAAATTATTGTATAGGTTAACGATTATGCCAATCAATCAACCAATGAAATCAATGGTAAGTGGTTTAAACATTCGCGCGATAAAAAGTTATGCCATAGTTTTAAAACCAAACACACAAATCGAAACCAATACCAAGTTAATGCCAAAGGTTTTGATAACACGAACTAGGTGTCATATTAAATGATATATATCAAGGGTTTAATCATAACACCTATGTGCTTTTATGAAGCTAATGTACCGAGTGAATTGATCAAATAACATGTAAATCCAATCACCAATGCATCACAATCTCAATCACTCATGAAATGAAATTACATAATCAATCAAAGAATGTCAAATGAGTACAGATCAAAAGGTTTTTCCAACTGCATAATGATAAGTAAAATGTAAACGCAATGGGCATATCGACAAGAATGATAACGACAATTCAGTGAAGATTTTAATGCGACTTCAAAAACCAACTTTTCACGCTTGCAGTCGTGAAAACAAAAATAAAGGTAAGTGTGCAAATAGTGCAAAGAATAAAAGTGAGAATTGCGACGAAAAATTTAAGGTTTGCAAAACACTGGTGTAGGAAGCTTATAAGACAGTAGAAAATTGTGAATTGGCTGCCAAAAGGTCCACTGAAGAGTCAAGAACAACCTAATACACTATCTCTGCCTCCGACAGTGGAATTTCCATTCCAATATGTGATTGACCTTCATAATACATGGTTAGGGAAGGTAGTGTCCAAGGATCATTAAAATATGAATTGCAGAAAGTAATGAACCTCATTGAAGAAGCAAACCTACTGAACATGGCATAAATGTGATGAATCAGTGCCAGGAAATCAAAGGTACCCATAAGGGAGGAATACAATCCGACACCAATATCATCAGTTTTTGGATGAGAATTTTTTATCACGGGGATCGAAGGTCCACTATTATCACATATGTTTAAACCCTCATAAGTGCATATTTTGCATTAGGTTGGGTCGTCTTTTAGAATTCTTAGTTTCTGAGACTGGGATCATGGTGGATCCTTTGAAGGTTGAGTAAATACTTGGATTTTCTCCCCCATGCAACATTCATCAACTTCAAGGTTTACAGGGGAAAGATAACTTCTTGCACTATTTTTTAGTACACTATGTCAATATTACTAAGGGTTTTATGCATCTCTTGAAAAATGACACTTCATTTATATGGGATGATCAAGCCAAGGAATACTTCAATGCTCTTAAGAAATCCTTGGTATCAATGCCTATCATGAAGCCTCCGGACCACAGTAGAGATTAATTGCTTTATATTTCCATGTCTAAAGGGACAGTTTGTATGGATTTATTTCATGAGGATGATGAGCTCCATGAGCATGTCATCTACTACCTTATTTGAAACTTAGTCGACACTGAACTCAAGTACTCTCGTGTTGAGAAGCTAGATTTGGTTGTCGTACACACAGTTCAAATATTTGGCACTATATACTGCTTTGAAAAACTACCATAGTTGTTGATGTCAACCCATTTCAATACATCCTTACTAGGAATATCATATGGGGAAAATACAATAAATGGATTGTCATTTTGCAAGAGTTTTACCTCAATTTTGCTTCGACGAAATCCAAGAAATCGCTAGTTTTTTCTAAGTTAATATCGGACTTCCTTGAATTAGATGAGGATTTCATTCATGTTGATTCATTCATAGATGAACACATTTTCCTTATCTCATATTCATACCCCTGGTATGGAGACATTTGGATATATATTCAAACCTTGAACTTATCTCAGCATCTATCGAGAGATGATCAACAATGTATATGGTATCAAGATAAAAACTACCTTATCATCAACGACACTTTGTATCGCCAAGGAATAGATAATATATTGTGTTGTTTCTTGAATCATGAAGAGACTAAGTTAGTTCTTAATGACTATCATAGTGGGGATTTTTGTGTTCATCTATCTAGGCTTGCAACAACCCAAAAAATATTGTGAGATGGTTATTTTTGGCCGTCTATTTTTAAATATTGTGTCGAAGCGATCAAGAAGTGTCACCCTTGCCAGTTTTTCACTTGGAATATGTGCTCACATCCAAACCCTCTTCACTCAGTCATCTCTGTTGATCCCTTCATTGACTGGGGGGAATCAACATATTATCGTGGTCATATAATACTTTACCAAATGGGCAAAGGATATCCCTACGAATAAATCCAATGGTAAGACTGAAACATTTTTCATGTTCAATCAAATTATATCTTGGTTCATAATATCGAGCGATATTTTCACAGATCATGGAAGTCACTTTCATAAAAAAATGATGAAAGAGTTACAATCAAAAATAGGGTTTAATCATGGACATTATTCCCCTTACTATCCCCAGGAAAATGGACAAGTAGAGGTTGTGAAAAAGTCTCTCAATACCATTTTGTGGAAAACTATCAGCCAGAGAAAATCTAACTAGAATCTAATGCTTTAACCGACACTTTGGGCATACCAAACCTCAGTTATGACTTCCACTGGTTTTTCTCCTTTTCATTTAGTACACAGTGTGGATTCAACCCTTCCTATTTAATGGAAAATCCCTTCCCTTAGACTAAAAGTTAAGCTTCTACCTAACACTTCCGATCTTGAAGAATTCCTCGTACAGTTAGAGAGCCTAGATGAGCAACATAGAGATACCTCTACGGATATCGAAGTGAATAAATGATGTGTCAAGGTCCAGTATGATAAGTTTGTTTGTCCTTGACAATAAACTGAGGGTGAATTGGTCCTCTTGTATGACCAAGCCAAAGAACCACTGAGGGTAGGAAAGTTCAACCCCATGTGGCACGGTTCTTATATCGTCCAATGTGTCTTAGAAAAAGGATCCTACAAATTAGAATATTATGAAGGGAATATGTTGGAAGAGCCTAGAAATGGGCTCTAGTTGAAAAGATATTATGCTTGAGCCCCAAAGCTTGGGTGTAACTCTTTGTATACTAGTGTATCTTAGCTTATATATATCTTTTCCTTTGTGTCATCGGATTACTTATCGAGTTTTCCCTTGGTTGGTAGATGTCAACAGAGTATTTATTTTACATAGGATGCACATACGGTGCTAGTAGTCATACACAAAACTTGGCTTCCATCACTTAGGTTTTCCACTCACCCGAAGGTCAACTGGTGTCTTCAGGTGGCGTTTTTATAGGGCCATCAACGAATAATGTGGATGAATATAGTGCCATTATAGATCTTTTACACAACATCATTTCATATGGTGTTTATTTTTTTGAGGTTCACCTGGACTCCCAATTAGTAGTATGTCAATTGAATGGAAGTTACTGTGTGCAAGATCATACTCTACTCCGACGATTCCTACGTGTATGACTTTTGGAACGACATTTTGATTTTATTACTTATAATCACATACCCAGGATTTCTAATTATGTATTAAATGCATATGCTAATTGTGTTTTAGATTGGCATTTGTCACATAACTAAAGAAAAGAAAACACATTTATCAATGTAAACATTGTAACATAAGTAAATCCAAAGACCAAGG